>VDFB02271358.1:581245104-581542227 GCA_007258455.2 Sequoia sempervirens | reverse complement strand
ATTTGATGGTCGACTTTTCTTGTCAACAAATTTTTTAATCACAATTATCTATTCAAGGGTGCCCTTAAAACATTATGATATACCTTAGTGTATGTAAAATTATATATAAATCAAACATATATATCATTATAATTCTATATAAATTTTGACAGTCTATCCAAAATATCTCCTTTTATTTGATACAATCTTCTTAAAATTTTGACTGTATTTTATGGAAAAAATCTCTAAATATGGTCATACGGCCATCAAATTTAAGCCCTACCTCCTACTCCCACTCTCCCTTTCTCTCCCACTCCCTCCATATCTCTCTCTCAAGTCATAATTTAAATATAATATAATTTATATTTATATTAATATTAAAAATTAATTTTTAATAGAGGGGGTTCGACTAAACATCTTTAGAATGTTTGACCAAACCAAATTTAAATCTATTTTTTTATTCTATGTTAAATGGGTTTGGTCAAACATTGGTTCAGTCGAACCCCTATTTGACGAAAAAAAAAAATTTGTTCGACTGACACCTATTCGACCGAACCCACTATTTTCACCCTCATCCCCTGAAGCACCAAAATTGCTAAGAATTTTGCACTTCGAAGCTCGATTTGAGAATGAAAATGGAGGAGATCTCAGAAACCCAACTAGTATCAGGTTCCCCTCAAAATGATCTATCCAATGAATATAATTTTAATATGTTTTGATTATATTATCTATTTGTTTTTTAAGTTTTATTAAATATAGGTTTTTCACCGAAAACAAAACTCTTTGTTCTGCACATGTGGAAAAATAGAAGATTATCAGAAAAAATTTAAAAATATGAGTGCACCAGATATTGGAGTCCTTGATCCAACAAAAAAAAAAAAAAGTTCGATACATATAGTAAAAGTTATGCATTATACAGTCGTGTTATGTCTGAATTGTAATTGATTTGACTTTGAAACTTGATTAAAGAAAAAATATTCAATTAAAAACTATCTAACCAAGTGGAAGCACTAGATATCGGAGTTACAAATCTAAATTTGAAAGAATTGGAATTTTATCTTTCAAGGAAAAAAAGTTGTGTTATACGATGTGTGTCACTTTTCAAAAATGCTATTTTTTGAAAAAACCAATTTTCATGGGAGATTGAAAAAGAAATGCAATATGATTCCAATTTTTTTGAAGAAACTATTTTTAGAATCTATAGAAAAAATGTGACAAGACTCTAGTTTGCATCATCTTCAAATTCCTCACGGTTTAACCGCTATAGGTGCCCGAATGTGAAGATTTAATTAAAAAAAAAAATAGTGTGCAGTTTGGCCAAAAATTGTAAACCACTATTGTGGGATCACCCCTTGGGTACCTGATCAGGCCTTGTTGTTGGGACCCATTCATGCTTTCTTTCATTCATCTTAGTTTTAGGTGCATACTTTGTTAGTCTCCCTAAGTTGCACTTATGGGGGGTGTTAGTGTAATTAATATTTAATTACACTTGCATAACTTTATTTAGGTAATTATTTAATTCCTAGGTTAATTATTCTCATCATTATCTTGTTGAGCTATCTTGTTTCTCAAGATAAGATTAGGGTTATGCATACTTTTCTTTTATAAAGAAAATCATCTCATGTAATTATGAATTCCTAAATAATAATGTTTTGCACATCTTCTTACAAATCTCTGCTTTTTCTATTTCTCTTCTATGGAAGGCTTTTCTGGTTTGCATTTCAAATCTTGGTTTATAACAAATTTGTTGAATAACAAGTTCATTTGGAGGGTCTTCGAAGGAGACTCTTTTTGGCTAATACTTCTTGTGTTGCCTTAGAGGAAGTAATCCCATTAATGACTCTAAAGAAGGCATGTTTGACGGCTAGGACCTTAAGTAACTCAAAGGAAAACAATCTAATTTTGATCGTTTTGAACTCCTCGACAATGTATTCACCCATTTGTTCAATTTGAAATTTGAATGCTCAGCATATGGTGGAGCTAGTAGGTTGGGATTTTGTTTGGCTTGACTGATTTTGGGGTTGTTCTTGAGGCTAGTTTTGTGGCTGGTTTGATGGCCTATCCTTGCTGAGATATTGAGTGGGCACATAAGGAAAGTTAGGATTATTGTTGTCTTTGGGATCAGGTGGAGTGTTGAAGTTGTTGGGTGGAGTGGAAGTAGTAAAACATCCACCTAGTTGTCTATTCCTAAGGTAGTAGAGAGTCACTCTTTGGTGGATCATTTGAACCTCATCTACATATAATTATTCCTCATCTATTGGACCATTGTCTACAGAAGTGAAAAGCTAAGACAAGGTTTCTTCATTACTTACCTCTTGTACCTCTTCATTCTTGGTAGCGATGGTCTTGATCTCAGTCTCATTACAGTCATTCCATTGGAATGGGGCTTGGTTGACCATTAGACAAGAAGAATCGCAAGGCTCAGATAGGACAATGTCTCTGTAGTTTGCATTGTCAATGACATTCTAGACCTCTACTTGAAATATTTTTGTAGCTTTCTGGAATTCAGGAAAGTCCAACTCAGAATGTCTACTCATCTTATGAATCTGGAAACATCCAGATAAGGAAGCCTCGGCAAGGTACACTCCACTAGTCATCTTCTCATTACTGGTAGGTTGATCAAGAGGAGTGGGAACACCCCCGTTGTTGGGCCTCGTGTTCCACATCTGATTTTTCCTCTGGGACGGTCTCCTTTTGCAATTCTAATTAGAATTCTACTCCTATTCATAATTGTGTCTTGAGGAGGCACCTGCTTCATGGTTATCCCTACTATCTCTATTATCTCTATTATCTCAATTGAGATTAGCCTAGAGGCTACGTTGGGATGGATGCAATTGATTATTTTAATTTCTCAAGTGCATCATCTTTGTTGAAATTTTCTTGACCATTTTAGTCATCTCATCAAGTTTATCTTTCTCAGTATTGCTTGGCTATGACACTTGATTTTGAAGAAAAACGAGTGGGGAAACTGGCTAATTTTGTTGTGCTGGAGGAAATTTTGTTCCCTGTAGGTATAATGGTGCTTGAGGCTACTAGGAGTACATCTGTTGCTACTGAGGAGCCTGGGCATAGGCTAGTTGTTGTTGAAGCTACAAGTATGAAGGCACGCGAGGTGCCTAGTTTATCGGTTGTCCTAGATGTGGGACTATGGGCAGTTAAGGCACCTAGTTCATAAGAGGTTTCTGATAAAAAAATGCTTGGTTGAACCATTGAACCTACATTGGATGAGCCATTGGACCCAAAGAGGGCAGCAGACCAAAAATGTTTTGTCCCAAATTAGTACTAGCGATGACTACCTCTGAATAGGCATTCACCAGTATGGTGAGTGGTAGGTGCATTTTCTTCACCAATTCTGACATAAGATTATCCAATGTTGCATAATACATGGACATGGAAGCAACATCATTGAGCACATAAGGGGGTTGAAGTCTCATGTAGGCGTGATGGAAGCGATCATTGAAATAGCTGATTGGTTCATTAATTTCCCTATAGACAGACATAAACTATCAGTACAACTCTGAACGACTGACCAAAATTTTGTATTTCTATTGGACAACATTCATCAGAAGGTCCCATGAAGTAATGGACCGCCTCAGCAGGTTGATATGCCAATAAAAATATTCTTCTCCTAACGAGTATGGGAAGAGCCAACATTCCACGTCCTCATAATCGATCTGCATATCTTTGATTGTTTTTTCAAATATATTAATGTGTTCTTCTATCATCCTCTATGTATCACAAGGATTGAAATTTATGTAGAAGCTCTCTAAATTATTGGGCATGTCATGGTAAGCATTGAAGTGCAATGGAGAAGGATTTTGCACCAACCAAGCCATGATGGGAGGCAGAGGTGGTATTTGTTGTTGGGGAACAGTAACCTGGGGATGCACAGGGGCAGTGGTAGTTGGGACTACACCTTGGACTTGGAAGGCTCAGGTGGAGGTCACTCCCCAACTATGGGAAGGATGATGCTTGAAGGTAGTTTAGAGTGGCTGAGTGGAGGATGGATGAAAGGTGGAGGAAGGTGAAGGTGGAAGAGAAGTGGAAGAGCTAGAGGAAGAGGAAGAGGTGGCGTCCACTCCCTTGGTTCACTTGGCCCTTATGGGGGGTTGGAACTCTTGAAATTCCTTTTTGTTTGGTGTTGACCATAAAAATATTTGAAATATTTCAAGGGAGAATGATCCAATTTGATCTAGCTTAACTCATCCCTCCCTCTAGCACCAATTTTGTTGATGTGTGTTTTATGCACTTCTTAGCATAGGCAGTGCATAAGCACACCACCTCTCTTGAAAGGTAGAAATTCACAAGAAAGTTACCAATTACTACCCCAAGGTCTCTCGGGTGTCAGGTCATGACGTGCATGGGGTTTCTTAGTTGATGTTTAATGTGTTTTTTCTAGTAATCATAGGAAAAACTTATGTAGTTTGGGTTGGATATGAGATGAATCTTGAAATGGAGTTCCTAAAATGGGAAGTTAGAGTGCAGTTTGCTGTAGGTTTGAACAACAATCATAAACTCCTATTTTATCTTAATATTTCACTTTAGAATGTGAAATGAACCTTAGCACATCACTTATTAAAAAAAGGGAAAAGGAAAGGAAGAGAAGAGGTTCTTGGATCCGAAACTAGCAATGACTAGTGGTCATGGAGGGTTCTACTATGGAAAACTTCCTTAAAAAAGAGTTTCACTTAACCAAAAGAACTCATGGTATCATGCAACTTTTCCAAGATTAGAAGGATTGTAAATATTCCACCATTCATTCACCATAAACATGCACGAACAAAAGATAGAAGTTTGGAGCAACTTTCAATTTAAGTCCAGACTAAATTTACACAACTATCTATGATCAGTAAACAACAAAAAGTATGGACAAGAAAGCCATCAACACAACAAAAATCTACACAACCATTGGACAACATTAACTAATCTATCATAGTAATCTAAAAACATGAAGAATAGTGAAGTAAATTTATTTAAATCAACTAACTATGGGTGATGAACCATGTAACATGCAAAGAAACTCAAGAATCCACCAAAGCCAATGAACTTCTATTAAAAATTTTGCAGCATGTCTTTACAACAAGTCAACTCTCTCTTGAAAATGAGAGGAGACTCCCTATTTATAGTGATAAAAAAGAAAAATGAATGGACAAGATTTATTTGCATTGTTTGGCCAAGATTCCCTACAAACTAGGGTTTCACCTACCCCCGAATATATTACAATTTAAAATACATTCCTTTTCTTTTCCCTATTTTCTCCTCTTGTAGCAATACTATAGCATTTTGTCTTCTAGATGATTTTCTTTATTGTAGCTATTCTATGAGGAGCTTGTCATCAATGATCCGGTTTCCTTCATGCTTCTTCAAAGTGGCATATTCTATGAACTTGTTGATTAACACCCAAAGTTTCTCGATCTCCATTATATTGGATTGGAGTACATGGTAGTTCCATTGTTTAGATCAGTGCATAAGTGTATCCCACTCTTCATCACACTTAGCTATATTGTCCCTAACTTGTTTAGATTGGGAAAAAGCTTTAGTAGAAAAATTTATGAAATCCACAGTGATCTCACCCAACATTCCATCTTCCATCTTCTTACAGAAATAAGGCTTCACCTTTTGTGGATCGATCTCAATAGTGGGCACATCGTATCCTATCATAAATTTTAGATAATCAATATAGTTTTCACTAATTTCCTTGGCCCAATCAATGTTTGGCTCCACTTTTTAGAGGACTTGCTCCAATATCTCTTTCTTATGTTTGAAGTCCAACTTCCACATATCGACTAGCCAGTGATCATCCTTCACTAACGTAAGGTCTTCTTCCCATATTTTGTGAGGAAACTTGAGGATGGTCTAAATTTTAGGGTAGGTGGACTCATATATCCTTGGGAAGTCAATGAAAAACTTCCTCATGCCCTCAAGGGTTTTCTGGACTTCCAAGAATTTATTTACTATCTTGAAAGCACAATTGATGCCCATGTTTCTAGCATACAAGACTTGTTGGAACCATTCTTCTATAGTCTTATTCTAGTTCTTCCTTTTCTTGAGCTTGTCGATGTGGTCCTAGGATAACAATTGTGGTGGCACTAAGGATGTCATGGAAAGCTCTTCCATTGACAACCATTGCTAAATATAATTAGTTAAATCAGCCAATTATTCCTTGAGCTCCTCTTTGGAGAGCTTGTACTTCTACATTAGATGTACCACCGTGGCAATGGACTCTTGGAGGTGATCTATTTTTTTCTCTTTGGTGGTTGTTCCCAAGTCGGTGGTGGAGATGTTGTAACTTATCCTTTCTTCTCCCACCACCGACGTGGCTACCTACACAGTCATAGATCCAAAAATGTCCATTGTCAGCTTGGATCAAACTTTGGGCTTCTTCTCTTTCTTGGTGCTGATCTAAGCTCTAGCCAACATGGCCTCTAACCTTCCTCTTGGATCTCTTGGAGTAGGAGCTTTCTTCTCATGTTGATTTTCCATCCACTTGAGCATCTAAGACTCTTCCTTGGGTGATTCATGATCACCTTCTTCTTTGTGACTTTTGACTTCAATCTCTTTATCATCAAGAGCTTCTTTCTTTTTCCTTGTGTCTTCTCCTTATTCTTCATTAGAGTCTTGGATGAACACCATGTGTTTGATGGGGGACTTGGTGGGAATGAATTCTTTAGGGTTTCTCTCCCCTTCAACATCCTTTTCTTCCTTCTCTTCTTCATGCCCATGTTCCTCAAGTTGCTCTATTTCTAGGCTCTTGTTAGTTTGAGGCTATTCTTGGGGCTTATCCTCTTCGTTAATCTCCTCTTCCTTGCATTGAGGTGGCACATATTTCTTTTCTTTCTTTTCTTATTCTTCCTACCCTTCTGAGAGAGGAACCTGTTCACCATGTTTGGGGATTTCTTCTTGCTCCCTAGTTGGAAGTTCAACGTCTTCTTCCATTTTATCATTGGACTCTTTTTCTTCTTCAGGAGGTGGTCTTTGCAATTCCTCTCTGACATCCTTTAACTATCAAGCTAGCTCTTCTTCTAGGTCTACATCAAAGGTTTCTACAATATATTTGATGTGGACATCCTCTTCTTCATCACCCTTGGAGGACTCTGTTTCTTCTCCTTCATGGACTACCTTATCAATTTGTAAATTTCGGTGCTCTAGGTGTTCATGGTAGTCGTCCATTTCTTCCTCCAATGCCTTTGTGGCTTCCTTCTATCATCTCTCCAACTCCTCAGATATTTCCATTGTGGCTTTCATTTCAGGTGGTTTAGTTGGAGGCATGGAGGTAGAGATATTGGCAAGAATCTGTGCCAAGGAAACTTGAATAGTTGGGTTCATCAATGCCTGATAAAGCTTTGTGGGGACCTTCTGCATATGCTGAGAGAATGCCTCTAGAAGTGAGAGTGTGTACATGGGCATTGTTGCTATTACTAATGAGAGAGATGTGGTCAAATACATGGAAGCATAAGAGAGTGGAGAGGTGGTGGCGGAAGAAGATTTGATCATTACAACCTATCCAAAAGATGGAGAAAAAGCAAGGTGGACCAAGATGTCCACCAAGGGAGGGGAAGTAGCAACCAATGCCTAGGAAGTAGGTAGAGGAGCACTAGCAGTGGATCCAACAAGTGGAGACTTTGGTTGCTCAACCTCCATTTCCTCTCCCTCATGGAGTGGATCTTCTTGAATAACAGGCCTCTCTATGACACTGCCTAAACTCTTGTGTTTCTTGAAAGGTTCACCTTCTGAAGTCTTTCTAGCATATACCTTGGGATTAGGTTGTTGTTCATTAGCCTCTTTTCTTTTCCTTGATTTGGTAACTGTGGGGGATTTCAAAGTTTCTCCTAATAGGGAAACAACTATCCCATTTCCTATTCCACTTGGCTCATTTTCGAGCCCCTCATAGGTCAAAATGACCCCTTGTTGCTTCAATCGGTCAACT
This sequence comes from Sequoia sempervirens, assembly GCA_007258455.2. Taxonomy (NCBI): domain Eukaryota; kingdom Viridiplantae; phylum Streptophyta; class Pinopsida; order Cupressales; family Cupressaceae; genus Sequoia; species Sequoia sempervirens. The sequence goes on along the minus strand of VDFB02271358.1, from coordinate 581,534,321 downwards.
TTCCCATCAATGCATTCTTTCATTTGAGGCTCGATGGGCTTGGTTAGAATATCAAGGTTATCGACCTCTTGCTCATCCCAATCGATCAGTGGTAGTGGAAAATTAGCAATTGCATTATAACAAGGATCCATGAGCATGCTTTCATCTTGTTCCACTTGGTAAGGCACTAGGAACAAATTGACCCTCTTTACAAAGTATTCGGTCATCCACATATAGTGCCTTATCCCCACCTCATTGTCATGTTTTCAATTAGCCCAAAAATCCTCAACGCTATGTAGATGGGTATATTCAGGTCCAAGTGTCTTCTTGATATGGCCATAGGGATCCATCCATGGTCAGGAAGTGTGGAGTCTCAAATGGTATTTGACCAATTCCTTCTCTAAATTTTCGACACACTTAGAGGTATGGAGTTCATATAACCCTTGGCCGAAGGAGAGAGGATAAGGAATCCCTACCTTATGTTTGCTGCTCAATAGATTATGCACATGTTGTAGCTACCGAGAGAGCTCCAATAGTATTATCTAGTTTTTAGGATATAGGGGTAGCTTGTTTAGTCTTTCTGAGAAGCCTTCTACATGAATATATGTGAACTTCGGATACTAGATCAATAGAGAGACAAACTATTTCAAAAATTTGTTGGTCCTATGGGAGACTCATCTCTCGAAGTCACCCCTAAGGAATCTGATGATATGACCTATGAAAGTGTCATTGACTCTGTAGTCATCCTTCTTGAAGTTCCTATATTGTAGTTGGGGGTATTTATCATAAACTTTTAACTCCCTACTAGGTTCCTCATCTATAGCTCTAAACAACCCTCTATATTGCCTTAGTTCGGCCAATGAGTACATGAAATAGGATGTCATGTGGAATTTGGATGTCTTTTTAACAACCATAAAATGATCATGGAAGTGATTACTAATAATCCTGCCCTAGTAGAACTTGGTTTCTCCACAAATAATGTCTTCGACGAAGTATAGCATCCATTCTTGGAAGTAGGCCGTAGTTGAAAGGCCCATTACTCTACTTAGCAGGGTCACTAAATCGTGGTAGTCTTCATAAAATCCACTGTGAAAGAGCTCCTTGGAAACCTTTACAACACTACACCTCTTTTCCTTTAGCCAATATTGATTAATAAACCTTTTACATTTAATGGGATGTTCATCCCACATAGCCTTGTCATCGATTATGGTTGGCAAATCCATCTCCCCCAAGGTAGGGATATGGAAAGTCTTTGTTATTTCCCTATTGGACATGTCAACCAAAAAATTTCCATCCTTGTACACTATAGTTATAGTTTCCTCTTGATAGGCCTCCCTGCAGGCCATCACCAATTCAGGTGTAATGAGAGCAGGAGGGAATCCCACAACCTTAGCTATTCCACTGCTTCTGATTAGTCTTGCATTCTCCATCATAGGGTTGATCCTGACCCTTTGCTTGAATTTTTCGATGTCTATGTGTCTAATGTTTGTGTCAGAGACCTCCTTCCACTTTGTGGTGACTTTGGATTTTAGGGGTTCCCCCTAGAACTGATACTTCATCTAGTCCTTATCTTCCTTTCCACAGGGTGCCTTAGTTTTCTTTCCTTTGTCCTTCTCTATGTTTTCCCCCGAGGGTGTTGCACCTGATTCCATATATCCTAGGGGAAAAAGAGAGGTGAGCATATTCGAGCAAGAGACCACTTAAATGTTAGTCAAATCCTTGAAAACATAGTTAGATTGGATAATTCAACATTTAAGAAATCTACCATATAATATGGATTGTCATTAGAAGTTCACAAGAGGGAGTTTGGATGATTCGAGCCCTACGGGTTGGACTTCCTTGGTTGGATGGTTTTTTTAGAAGGGAAAATAGGGTAGGGTGGCCTAGAATGCTCCACCCACCCTAGGACTTGGTTAGATTGTGGGGGGTCCACTAAGGAAAGTAGGCCATTTTGGCACATGGGTCAATTTTTTTTTTCAAGTTAGAAGTCATTTAGATCATCTTTTAGGTGGTTGGAGTCAGGGAGGAGCTTGGCCATCTCAAGTTTTCCATTCAAAACGTCTCTATTGAGACAAAATTCTGGGGGTGGAGTTTTTTTGGGCGAGACTCGTGAGTCTAAAGGATGGTGGTGTAGCTTATTCACCTTTCAGGTATTTTAGGTCGGAGGAAGCCAAAAGATGTGAAGAGATTGTTGTTTAAAAATGGAAAAAGATGCACATAAGTCCAATGGGAGTCATTTGAGGAATCAGGTCCATTTAAGGGTTCGACCTTCATTTTTCTTTGTTTTTGCTTAGGGAATTTCATCGGGTGATGGGAAGTCGGGTTCCAAAGGCTGGGAGTATGAGGGAAATTTTCTTTTTGGTAATTGTTGGGATGAGATGGAATCCTGACAATGAAATTCCAATACCAAGGGCCCATAGGAGGTTGAGGACTCAAGAGTTTCCCCATTTTTGGTTGATAGCCATGTGGGAGTCTAGATTTGGTGGGTGGAGGGTAGTTGCTTGAAAGTCATATGGAATGGTATTGTCATCGCACCGATCCGCAGGTGGAGGTCTACCAACTAGGACCTAAAAGGATTTCAGCATGTGATCATCAAGTTCAACGTTAGATGGTGAATTGAGGCATGGAGCCCGAAGGGTAGATGACCAAGTTTAGAATGTCATTTGAAACAATAACTCACAAGTAGCACCCTGCAGATGGAATCCCGTAGGCGCTGACTTGGGAAGCTCATTGGGCTTAGTTTTAGCTTGTGATTTTTTTCCAAGTTTTAGATGGTGGGAGGGTGAGGTCCTTCTACAATGGCAAACTCAATAGCGAAGTTCGTCGTCTGAAAGTTACTTCCATTTTCAGGTGTTGCCGATGGTAATGGGAAGGCTTGGGCCCATAGAGTGTGAATGCTCTGGCCAAAGAATAACACTGGGAGGGCAAGGTTCCATGGCTGCCTAGGGGGTGATTTCGACACTTTATCAAGTTTGAGGAACATGGGTTTTGGGCGCAATGTTCTTTTCTATCTATTTTATGTGTTCTTTCTTCTTTTAATTCATCATTTTACCCAAAATGAAGGAAAAAAGTGACACAGGGCATGGGTGGCGAACTCACCTCAAGATCCCATTGAAGGTGGATGACCTAGCTGGTAGTAATGATTTGAAGATGGTGATCAAACAACCAAGGCACGATGGTGCCATTGGAAGTTGGCTCAAGATTGCTTTGGAAAAACTAACAAGTGAAAATGACCTTCCAAGCTCAATTATTTATAGTCATTCCTTCATTAAATGCACTTCATAAATGTGGGTATGATGGGTCTGAGGGTTGGTAGGTGGAAACTTTGAAAATGGCCATAGGGGCCTTAGGATCCAAGCATTGGGTGGCCATTAGTGGATGGTCATGGGATCACTAGTTAGGAAATAGACAACATAGGGGGAATTGGACTCCAGTGGGTAAAAAGATCCAGCTAAAGGATGCTTGAAAGTTCGGTAATAAATGAGTGACACCATGGAGATCAGACCTCGACAGGTGGAACTCCACTAGAGAAAGGACATTAGGGATAAAAAAAGAGGTGAGAAAAGTCCAAGAGGGGCGACCCAGTAGGCTTGGCCTGAGGAGCTCGATGGATGCCATGTCTTGAAACACTAATGCAAACACCAAGTGGAAACCTGCCAAAATAAAAGACCTTGAAATTTGGGGGGTGCAAATAACATGGTCAATTTAAGATGACATCACTAAGAGCTTACTGACCACTTTGAACACCAAAATGGGGGCACACAAAATGAGGTAAATCCAAAAGAAACCCAACAAGGAAAAGGAAAGAGAAGGTCCCCATTCTGAACAGGGTGTGTGTGTTGAATGCACAACACTATTGATTACCCTTATTTACATAATAAAACAACCATAACTTACTTGAATAGTACTTACTTGCATGTTGTTTCATAGCACTCACCTTGAGTTTAGCACGACTACCACTATGAATATCATGTGCATTCTTGTCAAGTTCATCATCATAACCTCTATCAATGTCATTATAGAAATTAAGTTGTATAGCTTTCCAAAGAGTTCTACTGACATGGGCCTTTTTTCTTTTGTCCTAATTTCATATAATTGCTTTGCATCATGTGGTTTAATCATCATGCAAAAATTAATATAAGTCAAGTAACAAATGAAAACGCTATAAATTTTTTTCCAAAGAACATTTTAAGCATGAAGAATGACAAATCATTGGGACAGATAACTAAAAACTATTATATTAATTACCTCAACTTCAAGACAACTAAGATGACTATGTTGCACATTCTTGTCTAGTTCATCACTATCAATATCAGAAGCTCTGTTGACTCCATGAAGGTGTTTTTTCTTTCCTATTGCTTCGATCAAATTTCTATGCATGTGGTTTAACCATTGTGAAAAGAAATATACAAAGCATTCAATAGTCAAGTAAAGAATGCAAGCTATACATTTGTCCAAAAGAACATTTTTTGGATCACTCCAACAATAAAGAAACTAGATTGGATTCTCCTACACTCATATTTCAATAATCTACATATTAAGAGGCATTTGTATATAGAACTGCTAAACAAGAAGAAATGAGATCAATAGAGCCTCTTACCTCATATGATTCCATGGATTTATGCTCATTCCATGCATAAACTATAGGGTGAATGACATGAACCAACTATGTAACTTGCTGACTGAGACATAATATGCAACTCACTACCTTTTGGTACCCTAGTTCATTTGAGTTGACATTATCTATAGGTGGATATGAAATCTATGTTGACAAACTAGATTTCAACTTCATCCTACTCTTAGATTTACTAGCATCTAGTGATACCATATAATTGACAATATCTTCTACACCTACTTCCCTATTACTATTTTCCACCTAAAATAAAGTTTCAATTTCAACATATAGTTAGTTCAGTAAAAAATTAAAATACATAACACAATATAAATTGAACCAAAATCCATACACTTACTACAATTTTTTCTATTTTTATGTATAACCCACCTTGACCAAATGTATATCCAACCCTCACATTATCTCTTTCTCTCTCTCCTCTGTTACTCTTTGCCAAATATTCTTCATAATGCATACTTTCTCTTAGTGCGTCCCACTCTTTGGGAGATAGACTTGAGTCGAACCTCTCTTTTCCCAACATGATTATTTTTCTGCAACTATATCTATAAGTTCTCATCAAAATTCTCATATTTTGCTTGTAATATTTTCTAGAGATTTGTCCACCAGTAGTCTCAAAAGAATTTTCCATGTTTTGTATAACATTTTCCACAACTTGTGGATCTTGCTCTACAAAATTTGGTTTGCAAATATCCAAATGGCCCTACATCTTACACCCAACTTGATGGCCCACTTTGTAGTATTTGGCCCAATGGGCTAACCATCTCTTGATACGTCAATCAATAATGGCTTCTAGCCTTTTAATTTTCTTTCTTTTGCATTCATCTCTATAGATCTCTACAAATCTTGACTCAGTCCACTAGTTCCACTACCACTACTAGTATTTTTGGCTGATCCACTAGTTCCATTGAAATTTTTAGATGCAATAGGTATGTTGGAATTAGATGGAGCTTGTTGGAATTTGAGTTTTGATTGGTTGGAATTATATTTCCATTAATTTAAACTCATGGTATACAATATTTGTATGCAGCTACAAGAACAGATATAGCTACAAAAACATCTTAGTTTACAATTACAGTTATTTGCAGTTCATGCGATAGGAAGATAACTACCAGGCGATAGGAGCTTCATAGTGACTATCCTTAACAAAGTCAAACTGACCTTAACAACTAGTTACTATTTTAAAATGAAAAAATCCAACTTTGCATTTTGGACCAATGAGTGAAAGCTAGCGTGGATAAAGGAGATTGGAAGAATGACGACTTTGTCATTATCTAGAGTTTGGTCGACTAAATCATTTTTATCTACTAGGGTTTTATGCATGCATAGAGTTTTGTTGTGTGCAGCTATAGAAGATTGGATTTAATTCTATTAGTGCTTAGAGACTATGATAGCTATAGGATAATATGTAACTGACTTACCCATGAGTCAAAGGTTTTGCTCAAACATAAGGTAGGGTGGTTCAAACCCTAAGTCGACACCTCACTATGGCAAGACGGTTATATCACAATTTTTCTTTTTAAAAATTCTTATTTCCTTGCTTTTGAGTTGCATTAAAATGGTTCGAATGAAATCCAATTTTATTCTTTTTCTTAGCCTTGAAACATTCTTTTGTATTAGCAATTGAATGAAAATATTTTTATTTTTTTTGTCTAGATTACATACCTCTTGCAGAGGTTGTTAAGAAGATGGTGACGCCCTAGATTGAGTTTTCCATTTATTACAGTTTTGATATTAGATTTGTCTAGGAAAAGCAAACCTTTCATGCATATAAGATTTTATTCATTCTTGTCTTAGCAATAAAGTTTCCTTCTATAGCAGCTACTATATATTTAAATCATTTTATTTTTTGGGGATTCCTTAGATAAAATTTATTGTAGATTAGACATTACAATCATATTTGCAAGCTACAATTGAACTAGGGTAAAATTGATGCAAAGGAAATATGCTTTTTATGTTATTTCAAATAAAGAAGAGGCATTTTAAATTTATGGCAACTTGTCTAAAAATAAGTTGCTACATCAAATCCTTCAGCTGCTCTAGAATAACATTAATTTATGTAGATGAAAGAATAGGAAAAATGATAAGATTTAGGTGTTTTATCTTTTTGCAATCATAGCAGAATGTTAAAGGAGATTAGGGAAGATGTAGAATTTTTAATGATAGTGACAAATCATCTCACATACTACTATAGGAATTAATTAGAAATCTGCAGATTGCTACAAAAAAGTCAGAAAGTTACTGACAAAGTGTTGCAAAATGATTTGTTTAAACATTACGACTCCAAGATCTCTTTGTTCTGTAGTAGTCATTTATAACAAAGATTTTTATTCATTTTTCAGGTCTTCCTATGTGTGTGAGAGAGTAGAAAGGGTAAGAGTGGAGAGAAGAGAGGTGTGAGAAGAGTTTAGATGACTCTGTAAAAGAAGAGTATGCATATTTCTAAATGTAGTATGTTTTAATTTGTTGCAGAAGTGTGTGAAGGCATATGTTAGTTCTTCATAGACTTGTGTGAATGCATATCATAGATTCTTGTAGAGTAAGTGCATGAATACTTGCAAGAGTTGGTTGGTGATAGAAGACTGCAAGCTATTTGAGAAAATCAAGTTTAACATAAGTGCATAAATATTTTGAGTTACAAAACTTCATTTGTAACATGATACTAAATTTGTCAAAAAAATCTCTTATTGTAAACTCATCTAAGTGGGTGCTCAAATTAGGGGTAGGAGCTCCTTTGAGTTGGTGCTCATAAATTGGGAATTGATGTTCCTTTGGGTTGGTTCCCATACATTGTAACCAAAGACATTTTCATTGTGAGGCTGGATTGGAGTAGTACCCTCCAACAACTATTCTCACCAAGGTTTTTTCTCATTTTTGGTTTTTCCTCGTACATATTGTGTTGTGGGATGCAGTTTGTGTGATTGGTTTAGTTTCCTTTCCTTTTATTTTGATTTATGCTTTTAAATTTCATTAACTCATTGCTTACAATGTTAAAATTTGTAGCCCACTAATTGAACCCCCCTCTTTCTAGTCGTTGTGTTCCTTCAATTGGTTTGCAAGGATTAGGTTCCCTATTAGAAAGCTTTCTCCAGCTTGGGTAGATTCTAGTTTGTGAACACAATTTCTAAGCATGAATCCACTTCTATGAAAGCACCTATGTTTGATAGCACTAACTATGACTTTTGGAGTAGAAGAATGGAAACCTACCCATCCTCCTTAGGATGTGATTTATCGTTGATGGTAAAAAATGGTTACAATGTTCCCCAAACTCCTCCCACTAATCCTAATGCTAAAAAGGAATATGAGTTCAATTCCAAGGCCAAGCATGCCATTCTTAGTGGATTGTATGATACTGAGTTTGTCAAAGCTATGAACTAAAAATATGCAAAACAGACATGGGATAAACTTCAAAAGATTTATGAAGGTAATGAAAATGTGAAGGAAGGTAAGTTACAAAATATTAGAGCTCTTTTTGAAGGACTGAAGATGAGAGAAGATGAAAATATTGCTGATTACTTACTAAGAGTAGATGAGATTGTTAATGTTGTAAGAGGAGTTAGAGAAGGAATTGAAGATAATGTAATTGTTAAGAAAGTTCATAGGTCATTAACAACAAAATATGATACTAAAGTTTCTTCCATAGAAGAAGCTAGAGACATTATGACTTTCTCTATGGATGTATTATTTGGTTTATTGTCAAACTATAAAATGAGGATTGTGAGTGTTGAACCTTCTAAGAGAGAAGTTGAATTCAACTTGGTGAAGAAAGGAAAAGAAGCAGCTGCAAATGTTGATCAAGAAGATTCTAACAATGATAAAGAAAATTTTGTCATGAAACTAAAGAAGGGATCGGGTAAGCACAAGGACAAGCTTCCCTTGAAGTATTTTAATTGTGGCAAGATTGGAAATTATTTTGCTAAGTGTCCTTATGAGAAGAAGGAAGAAAACACTGAAGAAAATAAAAAGTTCAAACCTAAGAAGTTCTACAAATCCAAGAAGAAAAACTATCAAAGGAAGAGAAGTCTACTCACTATTGAAAGTGAGATATCAGATGATGAAAGTGATTTAGCTAAAGAATCTAGTGACGATGAGAAAGAGCTTAATCTCTTCATGGCTCGAGAAGTTATAAATGACAAGAAGAATTCAAAGATTGAAAATAATACTCAATCTAAAAATACAAAAATGATTGATAGTGATGAGGAAGATGAAGTTGATGCTAAGGTTGATCTTGAAGGAGAGCTGATTTGTGCTCTTGATGAATTAGACAAATTAAAGAACAATGCCTTAAAAGAACAAGACTAGTTAGAAAAGAGTATTATCACTCTAAAAACACAGTTGGAAGAAGCACAAAGAATAAGTGAAGTTTTGAAGTCAGAAGTTGAGGCAAAGCAAGAAGAATGTCTTTAGTTGGAACAAGAGGTAGTGACTCTAAGGAAAGAGTTGGAGACTTTTCAAGAAGATCCGAAGTAGAGAATGAAAAATTAGTACAACACTAATGCACTAAATGATTTACTTGGTAAGCAAAAAAAGAACAAAGATTATAGTGGTATTGGCTATGAACATGGTGAGAGCTCAAGTATGGGTGAAAAACCCAAGAAGAAGATTATTTTCACTGATGCCACTAGTGAAAATGATGTTTCCCCAAGAGATGGTATTGATGCTACAACAAAAGAAAATGTTGCTATGCCAAAACATAGTGTTGCTTCCCCAAAGGATAACTATGCTATTCTACATGTTAATACTGTTGCCCCAAGAATGAGAAGGTCTACTACTGCTATGGATACAACTAGAAGTATTCCATGGTATAATGATTGGTATGCCTCTAAGTTTTATGGTTATTGTTTCAGATGCAATTCGTTTGGTCATAAGTTTATTCATTACAAAATGGTGAAAAGATCAGCTCCAAATTTTATGAGCCAAAATCCTTTTGCACCTTTGAGAGATTTGGATATAGAGTGTTAAAATTGCAAAAATTTGGGACATAGAAGTGCAAATTGTAAAAATTTAAGCTAGACTAGTAAAAGTTTCAACTTTCCTATGTTCAATGAGAAGATTGAATTCTATTATTGTTATAACTATGGACATACAACAAATTTTTGTAGAGAAAGATCTACTAAACTTGAGAAGAATGTGGTTGCTTCCCCCAAGAAAAAAAAGAAGAAAAAGTAGTAGCAAAGAAGAATGAAACAAAGAAAGAATGGAAAGAGGTAACTAAAGACAAAGTTCAATCAAGCATGTTATCACAAACAACATTACATGGGTATGTGTAGGATCATGATGGGCCAAAAAGTGGCAATATGATGGGTATTTATAGGGTATGTGGCTGACGACTTTTTTTATACCCAAAATTGATGAAACGAAAAGGGCTTTTAAAGGAGATTCTTAGCTTTCCACCAATATAAATTATGCTTTATTTTGAATTTAATAAATAATTATTACTTATTTTCTATTTGAATTATGACTAAAGTCCTGATTGATAGGTTGATTGAAAACATCTATAGCTTTCAAAGTGTATCACATTTTTTAAATCTAAAACATGTGTCACATTCTATGTTTTGCATACTATAGGATTAAAAAGAAAAATTGAATTTCATGAAATTTTGACCAAGTTAAGGTGGTTAGACATACAAGTTTTTTATATTTTTAAAAGTTGTAATAAAAAAATCATAATTAATTATTTACTTGGAAAAAATTACAAAAAATGCATCACATTGGGACATGAGTCCTCTACCTATATCTAAAATATTAAAAAAAATTATCATTTTATTGTGGTTAGGGTGGTCAGACAGACACCTACTTCTTATTTTTTCCCTAAAATTTAAGAACTACTGCATTGAAATTTCAAATTTTCACCAAATAGATTTAAAAAAAAAAAAAAAAACCTAGTAGTTTAAAAACTACATTCAATTTTATACATATTTTATTCTTACATATTTTTGAAATAATATAGATAACTTATTCAAATTTTTATGTCAAGTTGCCTAACTCTGATTTTTCTAAATTTTTTGCCACATAAGGGCCTATTTTTTCCATGATGATCCTGTACATGCCCACATAGAAAAGAAAAATTTGTGGATGATAGATAGTGGCTGCTCCAACCACATGACTTGCAACAAGAAAAAATTAAAAAAACTAGAAGATTGGAACGGTGGTTCAATTAAGCTTGGTAACAACTCCTCAATCAAGATAAAAGGTAAAAAAACTTTAAGTATTGATGGAAATTACTCACAAAGGATGTATACTATGTTGAAGGGCTGAAACACAACTTAGTGTAAGTCAAATGTGTGACTGTGGTTATAAGTTTTCATTTGATTCCAAAGGATGTGATATTAGGAAGGAGAACAATGGAAGACTAGTTGTTTAAGGTAAGAGAACTGATGGAAATGTCTACAACTTGAAAGAATGTTGTGAAGCTAAATGTATGATTGGACAAGTGGATGAGAGTTGGTTATGGCATAGGAGGTTAGGTCACATAAATTTTGACAACCTTGTTGAAGTTAGCTCAAAAGGATATGTGAGACACATGCCAAAGATAACTAAACCAACAAATACTATTTGTGATGAATGTCAAAAAGGGAAGCAAACTAAAGTTAGTTTCAAGACTAAAGACTAATCAACCACAAGTACACTTGAGTTAGTACATACATATTTTTATAATCATACAAAGACAAGATCTTTAAATGATGACTACTAAAGAATGACTTGGGTAACTTTTCTACAAGATAAGTTACAAGCATTTGAAAGGTTCAAAGTATTCAAAAAAATGATTGAGAAAGAAAGTGGTTTCAAGTTGAAATGTTTAAGATCAGACTGTGGTGGAGAATTTATATCAGATCAGTTTGAATATTATTGTGAACAACATGGGATTAGACGACAATATTTTTTTGCTCGAACACCTCGACAAAATGGAGTTGTTGAGAGGAAGAATAGGATTGTGAAAGAAATGGCAAGAATTATTCTTAATGAGTCAAATCTTCCAGATGTTTATTGGAAAGAGGTTGTTCATACAATAGTATACACACTAAAAAAATCTCAGCTAAGAGTGCACAACAAAAGGACACCTTATGAGCTATGGTATGGTAAGAAACCTTCTGTCAAATATTTCAAAATTTTTGGTAGTAAGTTTTTCATTAAGAAAGATTATGATGGGATTGGTAGTTTTGATGCAAGATGTGATAATGGAATATTCTTAGAATAATCAACTCATAGTAAGCTATATAAATGTTTCAACAAATGCCTCAAGAGAATATTCGAGTGTGTACATGTGAGAATAGATGAAGATTTGCAGCAGTCAAGGAAAAAAATAAAAAAATTAGATTGAAGAACATCATAATGAAGGTGAAGAGCAATCATAAAATGAAGAAGAGGTAGTTGGAGAACTTCCAAACAAACCCCCTAGAAAGTATGTTTAGAAGTACCAACCTAAAGATCATATTATAAGAAGCAAAGATAGTGGTGTGAACCAAGAAAGAGACATGCTAGAAATGATGATCAAGTCACCTTGTGTCTTCTAACTGAAATAGAACCAAAGAGTTACAACAACAAGAGTGAAGATTAGATAAAGGCTATGAAATAAGAGCTACAACAAATTGAAAGAAATAAAACATGGGATTTAGTTCCAAGGCCAGCTGATAAGAACATTATTGGCACAAAATGTGTCTACAAAAACAAAGTAAATGAAGAAGGTAAAGTGATTACAAATAAAGCTAGACTAGTGTGCAAGTTATATTCTCAAGTTGAGGGCATATATTTTGAGAAAAAAATTTCCCCAGTTTCAAGACTAGAGGCTATATGTTCTTAGCATTCTCAACATATAAGAACTACAAGTTTTATCAAATGGATATTAAATCTAAATTCTTGAATGGTAATCTTGAGGAGGAAGTCTACATGGAACAACCTGAAGGGTTTGAGCCACTTGAGAAAGGAGATTGTGTGTGTAGATTAAGAAAAGCATTATATGGATTAAAACAAGCACCTAGAGCATGGCACTGTAGATTGGACATCTATTTACATCAATAGGCTTCAAAAGAAGATGTGTTGATAGAAATTTCTACACCAAAGTGGAAGGTAATCATATAATTATCATTTTTGTTTAGGTAGATAATATCATCTTTGCTAGAAGTCATGATGATTTGTACAATAATTTTTTTGATCAAATGCAACAAGAAATTGAAATGTCAATGATAGGTGAGCTGTCCTACTTTCTTTGTTTGCAAATTTCACAATTAGAGAAAGGAATTTTTATTTCACAAATCAAGTATGCTAAAAACATGTTGAAAGGTTTCAAATGCATGATTGTAAGCTTATTAGTACACCTATGGTTACTAGGTGTAAGTTTTCCAAGAATGATGATTCACCAGATGTTGATCAAAACATGTTTAGATCCATTTTTGGTAGTTTATTGTACCTTACTACCCCTAGAATAGATATTGTACAAGCAGTTTATATGGTAGCTAAATTTCAAGCTTCTCCAAAACAATCTCATTTGAATGTTGTAAGAAAAAACTTCAGATATTTCAAGGTAGTTTTACCTATGGTTTATGGTATGCTAAACATGATGATTTCACTTTGCAAGCTTACACAAATGTAGATTGGGTTGGGTGCATAGATGAAAGGAAGATCACGATTGGAGGTGCTTTCTTCCTTAGTGGTATATTGGTCTCTTGGCATAGTAAAAAGCAAGAATCTATTTCACTTTCTATAGCTGAAGTAAAATACATAGTTGTTGGCTCACGTTGCTCTCAAGTTGTCTAGATGAAAAAAACTCTAAAAGATATCTAGGTAGAATATTCGGAACCTATTTCTAGTATGTGTGAAAATTATAGTGTAATCAATATCTCTAAAAATCCAGTTATGCAATCATGAACCAAGCACATAGCTATTAAGTACCATTTCTTGAGAGGAAAAGTGAGTGAAAAAGAAGTTCAACTTCAATATGTGAATATTGGTGAGCAAATGGTTGATATTCATACCAAATCATTTCCCAAGGACACATTTGAGTATTTTAGAATGAGATTGGGAGTTGTATCTCCCTCTTCCAACACTTAGTTGGATACAAAAGTTTATGTTTCAGGGGGAGCTTATTGTATTTCATCTTATATCCCTAAGTTTGTTCTACTCCAAGGGGGTAGAAGTGTTACGTTTGAAGTTGAAGGAGAGATGGTTACTGCTCTAACAATATTTTTTGATGTTTTCTTCCCTTTACATGGTTCTTTAGAAAGAAGATTATTGTTGGCCAAGCTTATTGCTTCTCTTTATGTTGGCACATGCATTATCTTTTGTTTAAATGAAAAATATGCACCTTGTTATGTTCATGATAGGGGGAGACAATCTGAAAGTGGTGTGCTCATTCTGTTGTCTATACAGTTTTATGCCACAGGGGGAGAAAATGGTCTAAACATTATGCAAACATAGTGGTATATGGTCTAAAAGTGATCTGCATGGCACCCTTTACCATTGTTGTCAAAGGGGGAGAAAGAATCTTGAGGGTGAAGTTGTGAAGTTTATCTGGATGATGTGGAGATCAAACTTCAGTTGGTAGCATAATGATTCAATTGGTTGACATCAATGCCAAAGGGGGAGATTTTTGGCATTATATGGAGCTTGTTGGAATTTGAGTTTTCATTGGTTGGCATTAGATTTCCATTGATGTCAACTGATGGTATACAATGTTTGTATGCAACTACAAGAACAGGTATAGCTACAGAATCATCTTAGTTTGCAGTTATAGTTATGTGCAGTTCATGCAACATGAAGATGATTGTTTGGTGATGGGAGCTTCACAATGACCAACCTTAACAACTAGTTACTATTTTAATATGCAAAAACCCAACTTTGCAGCTTGGACCAATGAGTGAAAGATGACATGGCTAAAGGAGATTGGAAGAATGACGAATTTGTCATTATCTGGAGTTTGTCCAACTAAATCATTTTTATCTACTAGGGTTTTATGCATGCATAGATTTTTGTTGTGTGCAGCGATAGAAGATTGGATTTACTTCTGTCAGTGCTCAGAGACTATGAAAACTACAATATAATATGTAGCCAAATTAACCCTAAGTCAAAGCTTTTTATCAAACATAAGGTAGGGTGGTTTAAACCCTAAGTCGACACCTCACTATGGCAAGGCAGTTATATTAGATTTCTACTTTTTAAAAAATATTATTTCCTTGCTTTTGAGCTGCATTAAAATGATTTGAATGAAATCAGATTTTATTCTTTTGCTTAGTTGTGAAGTATTCTTCTATAGCAGCAATTGAATGGAAATATTTTGAAATCTTTTTGTCTAGATTGCATACCTCTTGTAGAGGTTGTTAAGAAGCTAGTGATTCCCTAGATTAAGTTTTCCATTTATTATAGATTTAATATCAGATTTTTCTAGGCAAAGAAAACCTTCGTGCACATAAGATTTTATGAATTCTTTGCTTAGCATTAAAGTTTCCTTCTGTAGCAGCACTGTATATTCAAATCTTTTTGGTTTCTAAGGATGCCCTTGATAAAATTTATTGCATATTAGACATTACAATTAGATTTTCAAGCTACAATTGAAGTAGGATAAAATCAATGCAAAGAAAATATGATGTTTATGTTATTTCAAATAAAGAAGAGGCATTTTAAATTTATGGCAGCCTTTCTAAAAAGAAGTTGTTGCATTGAATCCTTCAGCGGCTCTAAAAAAGCATTAATTTATGTAGATGGAAGAATAGGAAAAAGCATAAGATTTAGGTGTTTTATATTTTTGCAATCATAACAGACTATTAAAGGAGATTAGGGTAGATGTAGAATTTGTAATGATAGGACAAGTCATCTCACATACTACTATAGGAATTTATCAAAAATCTGCAGATTGCTACAGAAAAGTCATAAAGTTATTGATAGAGTGTTTTAGAATTATTTGTTTAAACATTACGGCTACAAAATTATTTTGATCTGCAGTAGTGATTTATAAAAATATTGTTATTCATTTTGTAGGTTTTCCTGTGTGTGTGAGAGAGTAGAAAGGGTAAGAGTGGAGAGAAGAGAGGTGTGAGAGAGTTTAGATGACTCTGTAAAAACATAGTATGCATATTTTTGAGTGTAGTATGTTTTCATTTGCTACAAAGGTGTGTGAACACATATGTTAGTTTTTCCGAGAGTTTTTGTGTGAATGAAAATCATAGATTATTATAGATTAAGTGCATGAATACTTGCAAGAGTTGGTTGGTGATAGAAGACAAGAAGTTGTTTGAGAACAACAAGTTTAACATAAGTGCATAAATCTTTTGAGTTACAAAACTTCATTTGTAACATGATACTGAATTTGTAAACAAAATATCTTATTGTAAAATCATTTGAGTAGGTGCTTAGATTAGTGGTAGGAGCTCCTTTGATTTGGTGCTCATAAATTTGGAATTGGTGTTCCTTTGGGTTAGCTCCCATACATTGTAACCGAAGACATTTTCATTGTGAGGTTGGATTGGAGTAGTAGCCTACAACAACTATTCTCACCAAGGTTTTTTCCCATCTTGGGTTTTTCCTCATACATCTTGTGTTGTGGGATGCGCTTTGTGTGATTGGTTTAGTTTCCTTTCCTTTGCTTCTAATTTATGATTTTAAAGTTCATTAACTCATTGCTTCGAAAATTGAAATTTGTAGCCCACTGATTCACCCCTCCTCTCAATGGTCATTGTGTTCCTTCAAGGTACACTTTGAGGCATAATAGATGCAAGCAGTCTCTCTTGATGAATTTCATCAACCAAAACTCCATGCTCCTTGGCCACATCAAGTGTGGCATTAGTAGGTAGATCTATACCATTCTTCATCGATTCCACAACAATAAACACATCCTTTAACGTTAAAAATAGCATATGCAGACTTGTTGTTCCTTTTCCATGATGATTTTCAATAATCTCTCTTAGACTTAGTCCTAAGAGATCATCACAATGTTGCGCATCACCATGTGCTATATCAGGTTGCACATCACCATGTGCTATATCAGGTTACACATCACTATGTGTTATATTAGGTTGCACATCACCATGTGCTATATTAGGGTACACATCACCATGTGCTATACCAGGATGCACATCATCACAAATATCATTTTCATGACTTACATTTGTTGAATCACAAAAGCGTAAACTTCTATGGGATGAGGACACAATATCTTTTCTTTCCTTTTTTGTTTTCTCCACATTTTCTTTGGACTCTTTTTGTTGCCTATAAAACAAAAAAAAAAATCATATTATGTCTTATATACATAAATATCTTGCTTGTAAAATTTCTTTAAACACTATTAAACAAATAATATACTACATAGTGTTTTAAAAACTTTCCTTTTCAAACCAAGACTCAAAAAATATTCATTATTCTTGGCCACTTTTTCAGTACATACACGCTCATATTTTATCTCTAGAATTTCAGCATTATGATCACTACCATCTAATTTGTGCCTTATAGTCCTTTTCTTCATTTCTTGAAGTCCAAATAAAAAATAATGTATAAATTAGAAATTTGAATTAGTAAAAATTTATTCAGTTCATAAGTTGATAACTATTGACTTTCCAATCCACTGATAACTACAAATAGAAACTTAAAATAAAATTCAATCTATAGATTAAAAAGAATTTGCAGTAAAAAACCAAGAATATGTTTACAATTACAAGTATAAGATGAATTTTCCTTAGGGATATATTCACAAGCAAAGAACTCATAAAAAAATAACACAAGCAAGATGAAGGAAAAACATAGTCTAGTTCATCATGAGGTGTGTTAGAACCTTAAAATTTTTCCTAGCTCCATCATCACAATTAACCTTGAGTTCCATGACCCGAGCCTTGACCCTTATATTCCTTTGTATCTTTTACTAAACATATAAATTTTTAAGGTCTAACTGACACTGAAAGACCTATACAAAGCCAAAAATTCATCATATATACTTAAGCAAAAACATGTCCAGCTAAAAACATTCCAAATCCCTTAACAGTCAGTTACCATGACCCCTGAATAGTAATCTGAACCCTTGGTGAGCTAGCGGTGTGTAACATACAACATGAAGATATTTATCACCATACTGTGGAAGTATTATGATGAGGACATGTTTAGTTGGTATGAGAAAATTTAAGTACATCATAAAGCGCCATACCGCAAGAAGGGAAAATGAAGGGTGTGGTATAGCGGGGTAACCTGCCATTCTACGAGGAAGATCATAAAGGCATATGATAGGGTGGTATGAACCGCTATACCATAGAAGGATGTGAAAAAGCATGTGGTATGGTGGTAAGCCATATGTGACCATTAATGTAAACCATAGTATTGTTGGTTAAACAAGTCAAGCTTAGGGTCTAGTGGTAAGGATCCCGCTACACCACAATGAAATACAAAGAAGCATAAGGTATAGTGATTTATACCCCTCTATCCAATGATAATTATATAAAGCGGTGGTGCTAAAGTAGTATTAAATGAATGAATCACATTAAATTTCTCATCTTTTAAAATCAATTGTACATGTTCAAACTCAAACTATGAGAAAAATATTTGGAATAAGGTTGAAATTAATGTTGAAATGACTGAGCTTAAAAGCAATTAAACCAAGAATTCAACATTCTCTTTACACACATTTGCAAAAATTATTATGCGGGGAGCTAAGAGTTCAAGGAGATTAAGCTCTACAACCATCATAACGTAGGTAAGTGCACAAAATTCTTGTGAATTAAGTTTTACGAGTACAAGATTTTTAGAATTCTACATTTTAGAAATATGGAACTATGATAGTTAAACTGTGAATTAAGTTTTACGAGTACAAGATTGTTTGGAATTTTGCATTTTAGAAGTATATGAGAAGTAAGATAGTTAAACATCATGCTTCTCAAGAAGAAGGAACCTGAAACTAAAAAGGACATCATATCGGTGAAGAAGAAAGAACCTAAAATTGAAAAGGAAGAATCTAAAGTTAAAAAGAGGTCCTTAAAATAGTCTATCATGGATATACTCCCTGAATCAATTGAGAGATGATTTAAGAAAGTTTTTAATGATGTGGCTCGCAGTTGTAGAGATTCCCTTATCCCTATCTTTGGGTGGGAACTGTTCTAGTACTTTTATGACAAAAGGGAGGGAAAGATTCCAGTGCCAAATCCATGGCCATTAGATTTGGCCAACTTAATTGTCCAAAATGTTTTTATAGATGTAGAGTTCTTCAAAGTATTGGCCTAGAGTTATCATCCTACTACTAGGTTTGTGAGATTTCTATATGGTTCACCATTAGTTGTGTTGACTAAAGAGACCATCATTGGATGTTTTGACCTAAACAAAGAAGCCCTGACTAAAATTAATTTGCAAAGAACTAAAGAAGAATATAGTAGATTGAGGAAATCCCATAGAGGTGATGAAGTCCCCATTTACATGAAAAGGGGTGTGAACAAAAGGGTAATTTTCTCTCTGTCAAGTACTTGGGATAGATGCAGAAGATAAAATTTTAGTTTGTTTAATGATGATGGCTATGAGGATCCAAAACCCTGAGACAAACATTGAATATTATTTTTCGTCATACCTTGAGAAAGCTTTGCATGAAGCATTTTTGCAAGTCAAGGAAAATAGATCCTCCATAACATTCATGCAATATTCTTTGTTGTGCCACTTGATATTAGACAAGAATAAAGATGGATGGACCAAAAGGATGTGTTTGGGTCAGATTGACAAGTAGGGGAATTTCCTGCCAGTACAACTATGGTGTTATATAGTGGAAAACGAATGTAAGAATTCAAATTATGTGATATTCTATGATGAATTTTTGTACATAATTATGAGAGTTCTTGGCCACCAACCACCAAGACTACACACACTTGTGCTACAATTGTTAAGACCTTTGGCTTTAAAACCTAAGAAATGCCATACTCATAACTTTGGTGATTGTTTTTTTCTACTAGATACCACAATAATAAGGATTTATGGATGACCATAGGCCCCACATATACTACCAAAGTTTTTCCCCCTTCGATTATCCTTTTTAGAGTTCATGTGGCAAATTCAATGGATGGAAAAGGATGTTATGAGTAAACAAAGGAAGGGTACATTTCTACCCAATTTGACATGTTGGGAACTATCAGTGGGATCTAATACACTTGAAGAGTTGCAAAATTATCTAAAATCAAGGTACTCTTTATAGTCTCAAAAGGAAAGAGCTTTTGACCCTAAGGGTCACATGAATTTTGTAAGGCACACCATCCTTACCAAGGCTATGGTTACTCACCAGATTGATTATGAAGAAGATGTAATAAAAAATTGTTTCACTCCTCAAGAGCTATATGAGAGGAGGAGAAAATGGGAAATTATGAAAAGGCTTGAGGAAGAAAGAAAGATGAAGCATAGTGATTTCTTGGGTTATTTCGTAGAGGAAGTAGATCCTGTCAAAGAGGATTGATATGATAATTGATAAGTTTCATGAATTATTTAAGACTACAGAAGATATGGGGAGAATTTCCAAATTGTATCCTAAAAGGTTGAGTGGTATTGTAATTATAGAACTAACTTTGGATACTATTTTAATATTTCATGCTTCTCTAAGATCACCTCCTAAACAACCACCTTCTAAAAAAAAAAGACACAAGATATAGACCCACTTGTTTTGTTTCCTATGAAATAAGTGAGGAGGATGGAAATACATAAGAAGCAGTTAATTTTTTAAGATATTTCAAGGATGATGTTGAAGTGAACCAACCTATGCTTGAAACTAAAGCCCATAGGCCTGAAGTTAGAGTCAATATTGAGGTACAAGGAGAAAGAGAAATGCATGATGATGACAGGGTAGTTGTAGCTTGCAAGTTCTTGGAAGATGATGAATAAATATCAAAACCCCTAAATTTAAAGAATTTTGGATTAAGATGAAAATGAGAGATTTTGAAGTGAGGGTTGAAATAAATAAGATGGGAGCTGAGGAAACCCAACATGATCAAATAGTTTCCCAAACTTTTAATGAATTAAGGATTGATAATATTGATGTCATCCCACAAGAGGCTAAAGAGATGATTTTGAAAAGTAATATACTTATTGTCCCTAGTATGGAATTAAAGAAAAAAAAATTACTTGATCAAGTGAGAAAATAGGAGGGTCCAATATTGATTGTTGAGTTTGACTCAAATGAAGGGGTAAGTGGCACAAGGTATAACTCTGAGATTGAAACCTTGGCATTCTCAACCAAACAAAAGAGTACACAAAAACCAAGGTTACTAGATATAGTGCAGGAAATGAAAGGGACAACTATGGTGAAAGCATTAAGGATACATCTCCTCTAGAAGCTGCAACCATGACAATGCATTCAACTATGTTCACTTGAGCTATAATTAAGGATATGGAAGCTAGATTGGGAGAGTACGAAAAGGAACAAAAGTTTCTAAATGATGAATTCAATAAAATTTTCATGGAAAATGTGAAGTTGAAGGAACAATTGAAAAGATTAGGCCCCTCATAGAACAAGGAAATAATGTTATGTCAGCGTCCTCTTGCTCCACTAATTTATATAGAAAGTGCTTCTACTAAAAAAGTGAGCATTCTTAGATAGGATATTGAAGACTTAAAGAAAGAAACAATGAGGGTAAGGAAAAAGTGAATAAGAAAATCTGCAATGTTTTAGAGAAGTTCCTTGAGCATAGGAGAAAGATAATTGTGGATAAGTTGGAAAGTGTGAATGATTGATACAACTCACTCACACAGGAAATTGCTCAGATGAAAACACATCTACCCATACTAGATCCCCTTTTTAAGAACTAGCAGCTCATACACCACACATTGGTAACCTTGTGCAGAATCTTATAGAAGAGTACTAAGGCTCTTGCAACATTAAAACCTACAAAGTAGATGGTCAAAATAGTTATAGATGAATTCCAATATATTTAAGGAGAAGACCAAACGATGAAAACAAGAATAGATTCTTTTCATACTCTGAATTAGTGGTTTGTGCCAAAACTATTGAAAGATAATGACCACGTGAAGGACCTCAATGAATGGAAGATTGAATTTGGCCAGATTGTTCCATAGTGCATCACTCATGTACAAAATTATGGTGATTTGAGTCTTGACAAGTTTGAATTAATCTTGGATGGAGTAATAGTGTTGGATGTTGGGTATTCTAAGTTTATCATGGATGGCATAGTGTTACTAGGTAGCTAATGGAAGATTCACCTTGAAAATATAATGAAAAATCAAGAATACAAATGGATACATGATTATATAGTGTATGAGTGGGAGTAGAGGTATATGGGTCCTCCCCCCAAACAGTAGGTCTTCAGGTTGTCACAGTGGAAGAACTACACATTCAGATGCACTAATATGCAGAAAAGACCTTGAATAGATCTTCAGTGATCACAGGTACCTTATGGAGATTAATGGACTATGATGTCATGAGTGTTGTGAACTTCATCATTTATCTGCTTTCTCTATTTTATGTTTTAAGAAAAACTAATGTTTAGTTTAGTTTATACAAAGAGACATGAATTTTGAAAATATTTCATATTTTGTAATAGTGTGAAGCTTGTTGCTTCTCTTATAAAAGAGAAGCCAAGACTAAATTTCGATATCATCATCATAGGAATTTATAGAAACATATATGAGGATACTTATGTTATATTGTGATATCTATTTGAAGCAATCAATGGAAAAAAAGATTTAATCTGGTGCTCGAATTCTAGTCTCAGTTATTTGCTGATAATATTGTGTATGATTGGATTTTTTATGTATTTTAGGTTGGAATATAAGGGTCTATTATGAATTGGTATCAATTATTTGTTCATAATCATCTACATTCATTATTACATTGCATTATACATCTTTCAATCTCAAATCACTACTTCACATTGCATAACTAATAACTAGGAATAGCTTCCAATTGCATTTTCTTGTCATGGCATTCCATGAGACCGCATTTCTTTGAGACATTTTTCCAAACACTTTGTTTCCTTGCCTATGCTACCACATTTTTCATACATATTGTTTACCAAATCATTTTATCAACTAGTTCATTGCCTTGTTTCTATTGATAGAATCCTAAAAAAAATGCTTTCGAACAAGTTATGGATTCTTTGAAAAAATATATCAAATTATAATAGTAAGCAATAGCATAGACAAGGTTGTGAACTGGTTAAAAAAATCCCTCAAAGAAATGTGGTCTCATGGTGATGGAATGCCATGACAATCCATAACAATTCACTTGTCATGGCATTCATCATGGCATTCCATCACCATGAGACAACATTTATTTGAGGCATTTTTTCCAAAGTTCATTGCCTTGTCTATGCTACCACATTTTTCATACATGTCTACCAAAGCATTTTATCAAATAGTTCACTGCCTTGCTACTATGGCTAAAATCCTAAAATAGGCGATTTTAAACAAGCTATGGATGCTTGGAAAAAATCTGTCAAAGCATAATAGCAAGAAAAAATCTATGGTCTCATGGTTTTTTTTTGGTACGAAAATCAATGTGATTTTATTTGCATTTTTTTGTAGGCTTTAAATGCTTTTTTATTGGCAATTTTACTATTTGAAATTGGGAAAAATCTATGTGGTTAGTTTTATGTATGTTTTAATTATAGGATTCTCATAGTTAGTGAAAAAAGGTAGTGTTCATGAATGAATGGAAAAGATGCGTAGAGCCTTTGAATTATACCTGTACTGTGCAATGGCATTGAATCATTTAGCAAACCATTTTTTCTTCCTAGGGCAACATTTTCTTGTGGAGCAGTTGACTGAGACAACTCTTGTTTCAATTGACCACCCTCTCATGAAATCTCATTCATATTATAATATTGCACAATATTATCATGGTAAAGGTGATTTTGACACCACTGGCTACTACTACATGGCATCTGTCAAGGAAATCCAGAGGCCATAGGATTTTGTGGACAAGTTCAATTGAAGCTGGGAGATCATAAGAGTTCTCTCTCAAATTGTGAAAAGGTTCTAGAGGTCCACCCTAAGAACTGTGAGAGCTTAAAAGTTGTAGACCATATATATGCTTAGAAAGGGTAGGCAGAGAAGGATTTGGAAATTTTAAGAAAGGAAACTCGCATAGATCCACATGATGCCCATGCATTTATCAAGATGGATGAGTTATTGATATCGATAGACCCTAGTGCAACCTTAGATTTTCTTAAGACAACAAAGTCTCTTCTGAAGAAGAGTAGAGAAGTACCTATTGAATTGTTAAAAAACATTGGGGTTCTTCATTTTTAGTATGATGAATTAGAGTTGGCTCAACACACTTTTATTGAGGCATCAAGAAATGGCATTTGGGTTGAATTCATAAATAAAATCCCCAGTGCAAATTTTGTAGTATTCTCTATGTGCTTTAACGATATGGAATTCTTCCATCAACTAGAAAAAGGTGGCATTTAACTTGAGTTAGCATGGGATATATTCACAACACTATTTAATTTTGCTAGGTTGTTTGAACAACTACATGATTCTGAAAAAGTAAATCTTTTATATAGGCCAAAATTGTTCAAGTTTCCTGATTATATGTTGAAATTATGACTAAATACAATGATCTAGATGGAGGAAACTAATGAAATATGTTGAAAGTGTGCACTTGAGATCTTGATGGAGATTGTACATGACATCTAGAATGTTGATAATGTTGAGATTTTTTCCTACTAGGACCCATTCACCATTCTAGGTGAATTAGTCCTAGATTGGGAAAACTGAACCAAACCCCATTTCAGACAAATGGGTATCCAAAACTATAGAAAACCAAAATAAAGCCTAGAAGTGGGACTCATTCACCACCATGGAAAATGAGTCCACTTTTGAATTTCTAAAAATATAAAAGTGGAAACTAAAGTCTGTGATTTTCTCTTCGACTCCTAACAGGTGTGCACCTCTGAAAGTCTGATTTTTGAACTTGAAATTGACTTTTTGTTGATATTTTTCCTTGTTCAATAGGAAGGTGTCTTCAACAACTTTACAACTTGATCTTCAATGATTTCCAAGTCTTCAAGATACCTAAATCTTTAAACACACAAGACAAGAGAGAGAAAGGTTGAATGTTATGGCATGGGGGTTTGCCTTGGTCAAACCCCTTTCTAGGTAGTTAAACAAAAATACAAAAAGAATGTAATGAAGCATGTAACAATGGATTCAATACCTTTCCATGATGTTTGATCTTGAATGTCTACAACAAAACATGAAGAATCTACCCTTGAATTTCCTTGGAAGCTATCTTGATGACTTAGAATGATAAAACCCTAGCTTGCTTGACTTGATAGAGAAGATAAATGATGAATGAATGATAAGAGATATCTGAATGAGTTAAGATATTAATGGGGGTTATAATGGATGGAAATTTTTTTATTTATACACACTTATTCCCTAGCAACCCAATAATACAACATCACAGGTCAACATAAGGTCTTAATGATTAAAAAATCAAAGGAAATTTTGAATTATTTTAAATTTTGAGCCAAGAGGGATTCATTTTCCACCCATGGAAAATGGGTCCCACTCTAGGCTTGCAAATGGGTGTTGATAATTAAGTCACATTTAATGTTGTTTGTTGGGTTTTCATTAAAAAATACACTTAATTGTGACTTGTAAGTGCATAAAGGGTCCAAATAAAGCATAAGAAAGGTGTAATTAGGGCTTGGGACACAAAATTCAATGTGAAAGTGTGATTAAATACACTTTACAACACTAAAATGAGGTCCACTTAGCCTAGGAAGGCACAAGAACCAATGTGAATGTGTAAAACACATTACAACACTAGGTTAAAGTTTAGTTTACAAGCCTTCTAGATTGATGTGATAATGCAATTAAATATATTTTATAATGTTGAATTAAGGGAAGATGGGTTCATTAAGTCTAGAAAAGTGTGAAAGTCTTTTACAACACTTTACAACACCTTTACAAGACATCAATAAATGCATGTTATTCAATTTACAAGGATCCAAGACCTAGTGTGGATGTGTAAAACACCACACAACATTAAATCAAGGCCTCATTAAGTCCAATTTATCACCAATTATTCCAAAATAAAGCAAGAAATACCTTTTTGTACGATACATTAGGCTTCTTGAGCTTTAACCAAACCTAGCTCCTATTTTCCAAAACAAAAATCTCCAAGGCCCTTGGGAAATGAACAATGAGAATTTAAGTTTCTACTTGGTTTCATTTCAAAAAGGGACATTACATTGTACAAGATTTGTTTAACAACAAAATAATTTAATCTATCTATTTGGGACTGTAAAATAAAAATAGATGAATTAATCTATTTTCAATTATAGGTTATTTTCATCTGGAATTTGATAGAAAGATAAAGGATAATATATTGAAGGACACAAAAAATGTTCTAAAATCAAAATTGATATAGGTTTCCCATAAAAAAAAAGAAAGAAGAAAAATGAAAAGATAATATATAGATTATTCAATTGAAGTTTTTGATAAGATCTCATTTAACTATTTCAAATGGTTTTGGAAGGGACAAAGCATATTTTATTGACTAAAATTTTGAGGTAGCCTATCTATCGCCATTATATGCAATAATCTCCTCTTGGAATTTGTTTCTACAATGCACTGAGCCTAGAATTGATTGGGGATGCACTTAAGGTGGATAAAAACTCATCAAATGCTTTATGTATGCTTGGAAACATGGAACTAAAAATAGATGGTTGGCTTAAAGCAAAAGAAAAAATTAAAGTAGCATGCCAACTTGTCTTGGCTGATGAAGCAAAATGAAAAGATAATGAAGAACAAAGGATTCAGATGGAAAAGAGAAAGGAAGTGGAAGAACTTCAATAGCTGATGCAACAAGAGGAGCAATTTTAACTTTTGAAGTAATTATGGAAGAGTTAGCATAAGGACAAGGATGATGATGATAATGAGGTTGATCAGTCTAAGAAGAAACAAAAGAAGGAAAAGAAGAAAAAGAAGGATAAGGACCACAATGCTTATGATTCTTCTATGGAGGAACCTAATGTTGCCATGGAAGATGAGGAAAATTATACGAGGATAAGGCACAAAATGATGTAGAAAATTCCCAAGATCTTCTTGCAGCTGCAAGTCTAGAAGACTCTAATGATGGTGAGATAAATTCTCTAGTTTCAACAAAATCATGAAGGAGACATGCATACTCTGATTCTGAAGATGATGAACCATTGCAGAAATAGAGTTTGAGAGAATATGATCCATATGATGATGATGTCTAGGATTCCTAAGCTTTAACCAAACCTAGCTCTATTTTTCAAAACAAAAATCCCCAACACCCATAGGAAATGAATGATGATCATTTGAGTTTCAATAGACTAAAATAAGTTTCCCATAAAAAACAAGAAAGAGGGAAAATGAAAAGATAACATACTGATGATTCATTTGAGTTTTTTTATAAGATCTCATTTAACTGTCAAATGGATTTGGAAGGGACAAAGCATATTTGATTGACTAAAATTTTGATGTAGCATATCCATCGTCATTATATGCATCATCTTCTCATGGAATCTGTTGAAAATCAAATGCTCATCATCCATTTCCCATAGGAATTGGGGGTTTTTTTTCTTGGAAAATAGGATTTAGGTTTGGTTAAAGCTCAAGAAGCCTAGACATCATCATCATATGGATCATCTTCTCTTGGAATCTATTTCTACAATGGTTCATCATCTTCAAAATCAGAGTATGCTTCTCTCATTCATGATTTTTTGGAAACTAGAGAATTTTTCTCACCATCGTCAGAGTCTTCTAGACCTGCAGCTGTAAGAAGATCTTGGGAATTTTCTACATATTTTTCCTTATCACTCATATAATTTTCCTCATCTTCCATGGAAACATCAGGTTCCTCCATATAAGAATCATAAGCCTTGTGGTCCTTATCCTTCTTTTTCTTTTTTCTTTTTCTTTTTCTTTTTCTTTTTCTTTTTCTTTTTCTTCTTTTCCTTCTTTTGTTTCTTCTCTAACTAACCAGCCTCATCATCATCATCCCTATCCTTATTCTTAATCTTCTATAATTCCTTCATATGTTCAAATTGCTCCTCTTGTTGCATCACCTACCAATTTTCTTCCTCTTGCTTTCTCCTTTCCATCTGAATCCTTCATTCTTCATCAACTTTTTCATTTTGCTTCATCAACCAAGACAAGTTGGCATGCTACTTTAATTATTTCTTTTTATTTAAGCTAGTCATCTATTTTTTAGTTCCATGTTACCAAGCATACATAAAGCATTTGATGATTTTTTATCCACCTTAACTACATCCCCATCAATTATAGGCTTGGTGCATTGTAGAAACAAATTCCAAGAGAAGATGATGCATACAATGATGATGGATAAGCTACCTCAAAATTTTAGTCAATCAAATATGTTTTGTCCCTTCCAAATCCATTTGAAATAGTTAAATGAGATCTTATCAAAAACCTCAAATGAATCATCTATATGTTATCTTTTCATTTTTACCCCTTCTTGTTTTTTATGGGCAACCTATTTTAGTCTTTATTTTAGAACATTTTTTGTGTCCTTCAATGTATTATGATTTATCTTTCTATTAGATTCTAGATTAAAAGAACCTCTAATTGAAAATACATTAATTCATCTATTTTTATTTTGTAGTCCCAAATAGGTGGATTAAATTATTTTATTGTTAAAAAAATCTAATGTAATGTCCCCTTTTCGAAATGAAATCAAGTTGAAACTCAAATGCTCATCGTTCATTTCCCATGGTCCTTGGGTATTTTTCTCTTGGAAAATAGGAGTATAATAATAACTCAAGAGGATCTTAATGTGATAAAAGGGGCCACTTAAGTGTTGGTAGAGAGACCAAGAAATATTTATGTTGTAAATGGGGCAGCCATTGTGCTAGCTGAAAGGGGTCAATTTGATATTGCAAATGAATTTTTACATAGGTACAAGAAATTTCTATAGGAAAAATCTTTGTTCATATGCTTGATATGTGGGTAAATCTAGCACATGTTTACTTTGTACAAGGAAAGTTTGCACTTGCAGCAAAAATGTTTATGCTGCAAATGGGGTAGCCATTATAAATTGTTGGCACAGAGACCAGTAAATGTTTATGCTGCAAATGGGGCATATTGTGCTAGCTGAAAGGGTTTAATTTGATATTGCAAGGAAATATTTACACAGGTACAAGAATTTTTTGCAGGAAACATCTTTATTGAAATGCCTAATGTGTGGGTAAATATATCTAACATATTTACTTTGCACAAGGATAGTTTGCAATTATAGTGAAAATGTATCAAAATTGTTTGAGGAAATTCTATTTTCGCACTGACACCCAAATTTTATTATATTTAGCTTGAACACATTATGAAGCAAAACAGTGGTAAAATTTCAAAAGAACATTATTAAGAGAAGTAGATTGTAATAAGTGTTTCAAATTTATATTTAATGTAATGAGGGTTTTAAATTACCTCTAAATTCATTGCAAAGGGTGTCCCCAAATCCTATTTTGCTATAGAAGGCCTTGACGAATTCAAATTTATTGTAGCAAACTCTGAATTCCTTGACCTTTCCCTCCTTTTTAGAAGCCTCCAAGTCCTCTCTAAGTCCTTATTTCTCTAGGTCCTCTCTAAATCCTTGTCGCCCATGCAAGTAGCTTCTGTAATTAATCAAAATGCTTCATGCCAAGCTAATGAATGAAGCGAGGTCAAGCGAGATGAATGAATCTGCAAAGAACGTGAATAATCGTGTCAATACGTTGCATGCATGAACACATCATGCCAATAATTGGTTGAATTATTTTTCAAAATTTTTGTCTAATTTGGATTTGATGACTAACTATTTAGTCGTTTTTATTTTTGTGACTGATTAATTTTTTATTCAACAATCAAATTAGTCATTTATTTACTCATTTATAGATGAGTTGCAAAAAATTATTAGAATTTAGTCATTTTTAGTTGTTGTGACTAAATATTTTAGTAACCTAGTCATTTATTTTCTAAATTCTACTAGTGCAAGCTAGTGAGGTCACTAGCTTGTCGAAGGTACCACATTTTGCATACATGTATACAAAAAAATTATTGTCAAAAATTTCACATACCTTGTCCATGCTTCCATTTTGAACCTATATTGCAATCATGGAGTGCCACATCACAACATTTATTTAAGGTATTCCATCCAAAAATTCATGTGAGCATTAACAAGCTAGTGAGCTCACTAGCTTGTCAATGTGGTAGGGTTGACAAGGTAGGGGAATCTTGAAAAAATCTCTCATAGAAATGAGGTCTCATGGTGATGTACACCCCATTTCTATGAGGAATTTTTTCAAGCTTCCCCTACCTTGTCATTGCTACTGCATTGACAAGCTAGTGTTTGACAAGCTCATTAGCTTGTCAATGCGGTAGAGTTTACAAGGGATGGGTTGCTTGAAAACATACCTCATAGAAATAGGGTCTCACAATGATTTACATCACTGTGAGACCCCATTTCTATGAGGAATTTTTTCAAGCATCCCCTAACTTGTCAACCCTACCGTATTGACAAGCTAGTGAGCTCACTAGCTTGTTAATGCGGTAGGGTTCACAAGGTAGGGGAAGCTTGAAAAAATTCCTCATAGAAATGGTGTCCCATGGTGATGTACATCACTATGTGACCCCATTTATATATGAGGAATTTTTTCAAGCTTCCCCTACCTTTGTTGGAAGAATGAAGAAAGTGACATTCAGGTTTGTTTTCATTGATGTCAATACTGATTGGTAACTCGTTAAGTAAACGGTGTGTCAATACTGATCCGATATTTTGATCCAAAAATTCTCTTAGTAAAAGTAAATTCTATGAGTTTTTGATATGTTTTTCATGACTTCCAATTATAGCTACAAGTGAGCTTTCAACAATTTTGGTTGATTCGGCTAAGTTATCCAAGTGACAAAAGTTAGACATTCTTTTAGCTGATAGGGTTATGAATTATTTATCTTAAAAATGTTTAAAGTGTTCCTTATTAGGTATGGGTTGACCTAATTAGTGTTTGTTATGATTTGCTAAATGCGTAAAAAGTACTTTTGATTTAAGTCAACAAATCTTTTTTAATTATGCATTCAATTTGAGTGACCTAATTGATGAATAAAGTTGAAGCTATATATATATATATATATATGCATGTGTATGATGAAGATAAAAAAAAGAGATACAAATATAGATGAAGGAATGTTGTGGTATACAGTGATGTGACAAGTTTTGTAGTTAAAGGTTCATGACAATTGTTGTATGTGCACAACCAGAGAATTTTTTTTGGTATTCTAGAGTTTAACTGGAACTGATCTCTACACTTTGAAGGTATACTTACTTAGTTCATCATTTGGAAGTGATTCATTCTTTTGTATCTTGGTGACAAGTTATTTTTTATTTACTTCAGGTTGTGACCCTTTCAAGGATAGTGTAACCTAGCAGTGAGCCCTATAATATCTTGTAATTAGTTATAATATATTGTGAGCTAATCCTAATTGTGGTTTTTCCATTTTTATGTTTTCCATGTAAAAATATCGGTGTCAATGTGTTATGATTCCTTTTATGTTTTGGTTTACTTTTACAACTAGTCGTGGATTGATAATTGGATGGTTAGTAATTAATTATGTTAGCATAATACTAATTCACCCCCCTCTTAGTATTCAGTGTATTCAATAATTGGTATCAGATCTTGGTTCCTCTAAAGAATTCTTACAACTTGAGGAAGGTTCCAGAATTCAAATACATGGCTAACAAAAGCTATCTTGTTCCTCTAGAGGAAATCAGTGTTGCCCTTGAAGAATTGGAAAAAAGTGAAAATGAGAAGGAAACTTAAAGGAAGCAAATGAATGCATCAAAAGTTAATAGAGAAGATCAAAAATTTCAAGGAAAGGAATAGATAAGTTAGTGATCAATTGAAAAAGGCTAATGAAGAAATTTTCGAACTAAAGGTGCAAGTAGAAGAAAAGAAACTTACTCAGGAACTTCAAAAAGCTAAGATTTAGAATAAAATTGATGAATGTACAAAGCCTGAACAAGAAGTAGTAACCCTAAGATCTGATCTAGAAAAAGTGAGAGCTCAAGAAGAAAAATTTGAAACAAGATCTAAAGAGCTTGATGAGTTAATTGCATCTCAAAAACCTCCTAAGAATAAAATTGGTCTAGTACTTGAAGAGGGACAAAGCTCAAAGGAAAAACCAATTTCCAACAAAGTCGATAGTCGAAAGAAGTTTCAAGGCAATATTCATCAAATCAAGAACCAAAGGAGCGATACCAGAAGGATTCCTATTTGACAACCTAATTCTCAAAGGTACCCATATTTTAGTGGTTTTTGTTTCTCATGTAACAAATTTGATCATAGAGCAAAATAATAAAAAAGTAGAATGAACTAGAATAGAATAAGTCAGAATGTTGTATTTTTTATTAGACAATTCTTTTCTTGCAATAAGTTTTGACATAGATCTACCAAATGTAGAAGCTAAATAATGTTGAGTAGATTTAATGCTAGTAGAAGGATTCCACATGAAATATCTTTAGACATAGGGATAATTAGTGTATGCCAAGGATGAATGAAAATTAGTTTGATCAAAGATATGTTGTGTGCTATACTTGCAACAAACTAGGGAATATCTCTAAATTTTGTAGGAGAAAAATATGGAAGAAACCTAATCTGAAAGAAAAGAAAAAATATATGAACAAAGTGGATCCTACTGAAGTAAGAAAATAAATGGAAAAGACTTGGAGGAAAAAGGAATATCCTAAGAAAAAGGATGATTTAAATACATCTATATCTACATCTGGTGAAGATACCTCTTCCAAAAATTGAACCCAATAGTGGTTTCAAGGGGAGCAGTTATAGAGAAATATAAAAGCCCCTGATATATGTGGTGGCAAGTAGTGAAACAAGGATATGTGATATGGGTCATCATTTTCAAAGCATTGGAGAAATCTTTGATAGAAAATAGGTAGATCCATAGAATTACAGAACCTTTTTTGGTTTACAATATATTTCATAAAGTGTTTATCATCTTAAAAAATTTAAAGGAAATAAATGTGAATTAGGGAAAAATTCATAAGCAATAAATCGAGAAACTAAGCTAAGGAAAAGCACATTTGTGCAATTGGGAAGAAACAATGCAAGCTGAAGTGAGTTGAAGGTGATTAAGAGAATTGTACATCAAAACCCTAGTTCTCGACAACAAGAAAAGGTATTTTGTATTATCTAAATTATGTGGATTCTAAGTTGAAGTAACTTTACATTAAGCATATTCAAGTTGTTTGAGGAGGATGGCCACTCCTACTGTTGTGGAAATCTCTAAGAGACCCCAACCCAGATTTAGAAGATATTCATGGAAATTATATGAAAATGATCCTATAGGTGTATTCTCACACATTCCAAGCCATGTGCTACCAACTGAAGATACAAGAACATATATTCATCTAGAAGAATTCAATCACCAAGAGCTTAAGGATTTTTGGGATAGTGAGTTGATGGGATATGATCTATTTCTTAAGCTAGAATATGAAAACCTAGTTTGAATGAAGTTGAAAATTTGGAATTGGTTTCCAAAATTTTCTAGTGAGAGTGAGGTGAAGTTTTTTAGAATGGCCCTCAATATGGTTCATAGAATTTTTTTTTGGGAAAATGAACCAAGGGTTATCAACAAGGAGGCAATCCAAGCTATAATTGGTCTTTGTGATCCTGGATCCATTCTAGTTCTAAAGGCAGTGAAAAATGATGCATTCAAAAGGCTAAATGGTGCTACATTTGACAAAAGAGCTCTAACTATAAAGTCTATTGCAAACCCTACTGTTAAGTGTGTAGCCATCATGATTGAGCAAAAAATCTATTTCACCAACCAAGTAAATTTAGTATCTGCTATGGCAATTCACACTACATATGAAATGGTGGAGAATGGAAAATATTTTTATCTTTGTGAGTTGCTTAAGTTGCAACTTATGGAGAACCTAAGTATGACTAAGGCAAAGAAGCATCCTTTTTGATGCAACCATAGTCAGAGGGTCCTCAAAGAGAATAGTCTGGGCCATGTAGCAAGAGTCACATAATGGAAGAAACATAGAAAATGGAAGAAAATACCAATTCAAACATTCTTATTATCAGATAATTCAATTACAACTAGCTGGCAACATTCAGGCTTACAGATTTGGCTCGTAGGCCTGATTACAACATGCTCAAAATACCATCTTCCTACATGCTCCTCAATGTGACAAAAACTATCCTACTGAACAAATATTTCTTTCCCTAATCTCTGACTCTTTTTTCGTCTAATAATTAATTACAATGTTTTGTATACATTCACAAATCTAGAAAATTTTGTGTCGGCCTAAAGATTATTATAATCTCCGATTAAAGAAAATGTAATGTGTGCTAAAATTTGAATTACTCATCGATGAATGCATAAGATGAAGTGTGGACCTAAATTAAGGTTGGGAACACTCCATAGAACAATTTGAATCACACCATCAAGACCCGCAAGATATGAGAATGATCCACAAGCAATCAAACTGGTCGTTACATAAGAAAATTATTTTGGTGTTGGTTCAAGAGACTACCACATAATCCAGAAGTGATAACTTGCTATAAAATGAACCAATCACGCTCAAATCTTGGAATAAGGTAAATGAATATTCCCATGATGTAAACATAGATCCACAAGGTCTGGTGAGAAAACATGAAGAAATATCTAATCTGCCAACTTCAACTAAACAAAAATTGAAACAAAGAAAAATTGGAATGAAAATATTTTTGGGTGATGCAATATTGCCACGATCCAAGGATGCTCCTACATCAGATACCCCTGGTGAGAAAATATGTTCCATGAGAGGAATTCATGAACATCAGGTTGGGTTCAGGATGTAGATCCCATGCTCATTCTTGATCTAAATGTCTTCTATGTCTGTGTTTCTCTTCCTCCTAACTTTTCTTCTTTCCTCTGTCAGATCCTACAACTTCTTCTCTTTACCTTCCTTTCCTTTCCTCATTCCTGCACAAGGTAGTAAGGGGAATTTACCACTACTCACCTTCATCCACCCATTTGATCTACCTCTTCTACAAGACTCCATCTTATCTAATGTTTTGTCTATGAGTGCTGAAATTTTTTTCCTTTACATTATTTTGATTCCATCTCACTTTTAGATTCAAC
This sequence comes from Sequoia sempervirens, assembly GCA_007258455.2. Lineage (NCBI taxonomy): Eukaryota > Viridiplantae > Streptophyta > Pinopsida > Cupressales > Cupressaceae > Sequoia > Sequoia sempervirens. Next base: position 581,499,643 of record VDFB02271358.1, on the reverse strand, counting down.
CATAAGGCCCTTCAAATCCATTCCATCCTTTAGTACAACCACTACATCTCGCTTCTCTACTCTGCAACTCTTCACAAGACTCAAGTTCCTCACTTCCTCCTACTTTTTCTTCATGGAATCCAAAGTAAAAAATTTCCCATCCTTCTCTATAGTGATCAAATTCCTTCTGCAATCATATATAGCTCTTCTATCAAACTACCAGGGTCTACCCAACAAAACATGGCAAGCACTCATAGAAAAAACAACACACAAAAATTAAACTCTCAAGGGGCCAATATTAAACCTCACCCAACACTTCTCTCTCACCTCCTTTACATGGTCATCTTGTAACCAACTTATCCTATAAGGACAAGGATGCAAAAACCTCTTTAAACTAAGTTTCTCCACCATCTCCTCAAATACCAAGTTATCAGTACTTCCAGTGTCCACAATAACCTTACAACACTTACCTCCTAATTTTAACACAATCCAAAAAAGATTCTTCCTTTGTGAAGTCCCAATCTCTTCCTTGCTCTACCTCATCAAGACTCTCCTAAGCATAAGAGATTCTCCCTACTCTAGTTCTATCCCATCTTCAGTTGCATGTTCCTCATGTGTCATTAAATTCTTTTTACCAGTTCCTTTACTTGATCCCTTAGGACACTCAAAAGATCGATGTCCAATTTCTCCACACTTGAAACATTTACCCAAGAATTCCTTTCTACCATTTCCCCTCCTTTGTACCCTTTGATTTGATTCTTTACTCCACTTAGATCTTGATTCTTCTTCACCCATTTGCTTCTCCTTGCTACTACTTATCTACTTCTCTTTCCCTTTGGGATTATTCTGTTGTCTTTTCTTCACTTTGTCTTCTTCCTTAATAGCATATTGGTAGACATCTTCAACTGTAGAAATCCTCAACATACTCATCTCATCCTGAATGTTAAATCTAATTCCATTTATATACCTTTCACTTTCTCCCTAGTCATCTATTGATGTCCAGATCTGTTTGTTATCTTGTAAAATTCCTTAGTATACTCTTTCACACTCAAGTCCTTCTTTAGGTTCTATAATTTCTTAAACAAATCCAGCTCATAGTCTCCTGAAATGAACTTAGCCTTCAACCTTGCAATTATCTATCTCCACCGAGTGATTCTTGTTTCACCATTCTCCACTCTATCCTTTTGCAAATATTTCCACCATAAAGCAATATGTCCTTTCAACTTAGTTTGTGCCAACCTAACCCTCAACAAATATCTAATATCCTCTATCTCAAAATAGTCTTCTAACTCTCGTATCCAGTCTATCAAGTCTTCTACATTCAATGTACCAAAGAAATTAGAAACCTCCACCCTATGACTTATACTTTCTTGTACCACTGCTCTCAACAGTATCTCTTCTCCCTCATATGTTGATTCTTCAGCCTCCTCAACCTCAAGTTCTTCTACAACCTCTTCATATTCATCCTCTGGTTTAGGGTTTCTCCTCAAACCACCCAAGACATTCTGGATCTCATTCCTCATCTCATTTTTAAAGTCCTCCATCATTTTCTCTATTCTTCTAGGGTTCATCCTTCTCAGTGGAATCTCTTCCTTTGCTTAGTACAACTACCTCAACTTAGCGATCTGTTCATCTAAGTAATTTCACAAGGACCATAACCCACTCAAGGTTCACAACTAGTTCTCATCTCAAGATCACAAGTTCACAACCTACTCTGATACCATCTGACATAGCCATGGTCGGAGGGTCCTCAAAGATAATAGTCTAGACCATGAAGCAAGAGTCACAAAATGGAAGCAACACATAAAATGGAAAAAAATACAAATTTGAACATTCTTATTATCAGAGAATTTGAATACAACTAGCCGACAACATCTGAGCTTGTAGATTCAGCTCGCAGGCGTAATTACAACATGCTCAAAATACCATCTTCCTACATGCTCCTCAATGTGAGTGAAAAAATCATACTAAAAAAATATTTCTTTCCCTAATCTATTACTCTACTATCCTCTAATGATCAATTACAATGTTTTATATACATTCTCAAATCTAGAAACATCCATGTCAGCCCAAAGATTATTACAATCTCTGATTAAAGAAAAAGTAATGTGTGCATGCATATGTCAACCTTTAATTTGAAATACTTCTCAGTAAATGCATAAGATGAAGTTTGGACCTAAATTAAGGTTAGGGACACTCCATAGAACAATTTGAATCACATCGTCAAGATCCCGCAAGATACAAGAATGATCCACAAGCGATCAAACTGGTTGTCAAATAAGAAAATTATTCTAGTGTCAATTCAAGAGATTCCCACATAATCGAGAAGTGATAACTTTTGAAAAATGAACCAATCATGCTCAAATCTTGGAATAAGGTAAATGAAAATTCCCACGATGTAAAAATAGATCTGCAAGGTCTAGCAAGCAAACATGAAGATTTACCAAATCTTCCAACTTGAATTGAACAAAAATTGAAACAAAGACAAACTAGAATGAAAATATTTTTGGGTGATGCAAGATTGCCACGATGCAAGGATGCTCCTGCATCATTTTTAAATTTGGAACTTTAGTTCTTTGTTTGTTATTTAACTTCCTAAGGGGGTTAACAGGAAGAAAATCCATAATATGGGATGGCAACATGCTAGTTTCTCATCATATTTTTGATCATTTATGTAGTCTAGGAGATTTTAGGGAACATAAAAATTCCCTAACTACTTTCTTTGTAATATTTCAGAATAAAATGCATGATAGAGACTAGATTCCAAGGAGTTTAGTGAAGAAGTATGAAAATGAGATAACCTTTCTTGTATCTATAGATGAATATATCATATAGGTTATAGAACCTAGAATTCAATGGATTGAACCACTGGGATATGAGATTGATGAAAAAATGGCAGAGAGGTACATTGAAATTTTGTTGAGAAGTCCTAAGGATCCCTCTCTACCTAGGCATGGAAAATATGAGGAGAAATATACTAAAGTATGTTTAGAGGCTACCACATCCAAAAGAAGAAAGAAGGTTGAAGCTTTCTTCCAAGGAAAAAATTTCTCTAAGGATAATGCAGAATAGTTAAAGGAGGCCCTTGATGAAAAAATAGGTAAATCTACTAAATAGCCCTCTAGACATAGGAAATCAGGAAGACTATCTTCCAGTGTTGCACTAGTACCTATCTCTAGTACTACCACCTCAAGTGCTGCTAATATTGAGGAAGGGAAGAAGAAAGAAAAAAGTTCCCCTACATCCATTGATATTGCTTCCCCTACCAATCCCAGTACCAAGGCATCTAAGAAAAAGGACATACCTCCTACTACACCATATGCTACCTCAAGAAGAAGAAGAATGAAACAAAAGGCTATCAGGAAAAGGAATTTGAGTGATGCTACTATTTAGGAAGAAATAGAACTTGGAAAAGTTGATATCACTATGGATGAGGAGTCAAAAGAAGAGGAGGATACTTATAGGATTCATGTGCATAAGAAGAAGAATGAAGAAGTTTGATCTGATCTGATGGAGGATATGCTTGGATCTCCTTTGGTAAGTGATCAACCATATTTAAATCTAGGATCCTTAGTAAACAATATGATTGAAAATGACCTTATGCCAATTGTTGAGTTTTTTGATGAAGTTAATGATGAAGGGAAGGAAACCATCATAAATGCATTTATTCAATATATAGTTATTTGTAATGTAAGTGTGGAGACCATACAGTCCAAAGATACCAAAAATGTGTGGAAAGAATTAGTACTTAAAAGGAAAGAGGCTATGAATGTTGAAGACAAGATGAGAAATGAAGCCTTAAAATCCATTAGTTCCAATTTTTTGGAAATAAAAGTTGCCAATCTACTAAAAGAATTTTCTACATTGTTTAGAGCCAAGCAGAGGGTTAATATGCTAATGACTAAGGAAGAAGACTATATGGAAAAAGTAAGTCAAGAAACCCAGGATGTAATGAGACAATTAGCAAGGAGTTATAGGGAAAGAACAAGTTCTTCATCGTACACAGTTCAAGAACATGAACATGTTACTATTGCAAACATGATGGATAATCTAATTTTGGAAAATGTTGATGAGACACTTGATGTTTTGGAGACCCCTACCTCTCAGACTGATACAGAAGAGACAACCAACAAAATTTTTGATGATTAACATAAAGATCATTCTAGTGATAAGAAAGAAGAACATCAATAATCTACTAGAAGCAAGGATGAGAAAAACAAAGATGAGAGTGAAGGGAGTAAGGACAAAAGGAAGAATAATGACAAGGATTATGGGGATAGAAGGGATAAATAAAATAGATAAAATTCCTTTGGAAAGTCATCTAGAGAAGAAGAAAAGGAAAAATAAGAAGAAGAAGAAGAATAAGAAGAAAAGGAAGAAGAAAAGGAAGAAGAAAAGAAGAAATAGGAAGACAAGAAAGTAGTTCTAGCTGAGAAGAGAAAAGGTGAAATTCCCAAAGGTTATGAGTTGTCAAAGCCATCTGGAGAATCATCTGAAAGTACTCTTAAAGGTCTTCTTTCAAGGAAAACTATACTTCAACCTATGCTTCCACCCTAGCTAGTTAAGTTGTCACATCTTGGTTATGTGGACTTGACCAAGATTACACTAGGTGATAAAATAAAACTAAGTGGCACTTTTGTAAACTCTGTCACACATGAAGCTATGGAGTCATATCAAAAGGGAAATGAATTGATAAATAAATCTATTAAAGCTTTATTGGAGACAACCCCTAGTGCTACAAAAAATAACTCTTTGTCTCTAATTGAAAATTTAAAGCTTACACTTGATTCAATCAAAGAGTGCATGTCTAACCTCAAGGTACAAACTGCAAAAGAAGAGGAGTTAAGGTTGCTAGAGAAAATACTACTCTTTCTACAAGACAAGTGTACATTTGCATGTGATAGGGCTTTGCTAAATTTGAAAGAAGTAAGAGAATGTCATGAGGAATCCTAGCTTCTATTTTTCTATTGCATGAAGTGGCCTAAAGCCACCTGATGTATCAAGGATTTAATGGATTTGATTGAGTCTCAACTTAAATATGCCTCCAAAGATTATAATATTATAGATGATAGAAATTATGTTGGATGGGTTTCTATTGCAAATCTTTAGAGAAATTTTTTCATCCTGCAGAGCTAGAAAGAAGATGCTATGAGACATTATGCCCAACTTGGAGACTTGGTTATTTCCATACATGTCTCTATATCAAATGTGTTGATGGAAGCAGAAAAACTTGAGAAGATGAATGTTGTTCCATCCACTCTAGAAGAAGGAGAAGAATTCCTCGCGAAATTAGATTGTCCATGCAAAACTCTTTCTAGGGAAAAAGGAGTCTAGGATGATGGAAATCCAGCTTGGGAAGTGATTCTCAAGGAGTTATAGGGCTCCCCTAGTTCCTGATTTGAAGTTTTTATATCTTTTACTGGTCCTTTGTCCTTGATGTCAAAGGGGGAGAAGAGGATAAGAGTATGCATAAATAATGTTATGTTATGTTTATTGTTATGTTTGGTGTTCTCGTACATATGTTAGGAGTTGATTACATTAGTGTTGCACAATATTTTGTTTTGAAGCAAGTCTCATTTTTGGAACATGTTGCCATCAATGATAAAGGGGGAGATTGTTGGAAGAATGAAGAAGGTGACCTCTAGGTTTGTTGTCATTGATTCCAACACTAATTGGTAACTTTCTCAATAAACGGTGTGTCTATACTGATCTGGTATTTTGATCCAAAAAACCTCTTAGTAAAAGGAAATTCTATGATTTTTTGATATGTTGCTCATGAGTGTCAGTTATAGCTACAAACGAGCTTTCAACATGTTTGGTTGATCTAGTTCAATTATCCAAGTGACAAAAGTTTGACATTATTTTGGATAAAAAGGTAATGAACTATTTATATTATAAATGTTTAAATTATTCCTTATTAGGTCTGGGCTAACCTAATCAGTGTTCGTTATGATTTTTTGTATGCACCAAAGGAATTTTGATCTAAGCCAAAAAAAATTTTGAATTATGCATTCAATTAGGCTGACCTAATTGATGAATAAATATGAAGCTATATATATGTGTGTGTGTGTATGATGAAGATAAAAAAAAGAGATATGGATATAGATGAAGGAATGGTGTGGTATATAATGATGTGACAAGTGTTGTAGTGAAAGGGTTATGACAGCTATTGTATGCCTGCATCTGAAGAATTTTTTTTTATTCCAGAGCTTAACTTCAATTGATCTCAATACTTTGAAGGTTTACTTACTCAATTCATCATTTGAAAATGAGCCATACTTTTTTATCTTGGCGACAAGCCATTTCGTATTTACTTTAGGTTGTGAGCCTTTCAAGGATAGTGTATCCTAGCAGTGAGCCTTGTAATATCTTGTAACCAGTTATAATATATTGTGAGCTAATCCTCATCGTGGTTTTTCCCTTTTTGGGTTTTCCAAGTAAAAATCCTCGTGTCAATTTGTTTTGATTCCTTTTATGTTTTGGTTTACTTTTGTAGCTAGATGTGGATTGATAATTGGATGGTTAGTAATTAATTGTGTTAGTAGAATACTAATTCACCCCCCTCTCATTTTTAGTTTATTCAACAACCTTGTCAACCCTACCACATTAACAAGCTAGTGTTTTACAAGCTCACTAGCTTGTCAATGTGGTAGGGTTGACAAGGTAGGGGTTTCTTAAAAAAATGCCTCATAGAAATGGGGTCTCACAATGTGACTGTGAGACCCCATTTCTATGAGGAATTTTTTCAAGAAGCCCCTACCTTTTCAACCCTACTGCATTGACAAGCTAGTGAGACCCCATTTCTATGAGAATTTTTTTCAAACTACCCCTACCTTGTCAACCCTACCACATTGACAAGCTAGTGAGCTCACTAGCTTGTCAATGCTCACTTGAATTCTTGGATGAAATGCCTTAAAATAAAGTTGGTCTTGTGGCATGCCATGATTGCAAGACAAGATACACCTTTCCCCATGTTGCTAACTTAGCCTTGAATAAAGAGTCTTGAAATAGTGGAGAGAAGGGTTACAATCCCTTGTAGATATACTAATCAAGGAAACATCTAAAATATATCACAACATTAGTTATGAGTTAAGTTTAGTGATGAGGTAAATTTAGAAATAGAGATGAAAACCAAAATAGATTCAAAGATCTATCAATGTGGGAGGAGTATATTCCAATTTTACAGAGACATGTACAAAAAAATTGGTAGCATAAACAATGCAATCAAATGTTTCAAAAAATGCACATCACTATGAGATCACATTTATTTGAGGCATTTCTTTAAACAACTGAATTCCTTTTCTATGTTGTTTGATTAAATTCTTTGGTAGACATGTATGGAAAATTTGGTAGCATAGACAAGGCAATCAACTGCTTGGTAGAATTGTTTGACAAAATGCCTCAATGAGATATGTCCTCATGGACTAGAATTATTGTAGGAAATGCACAAAATGGATTTGTTGAAAAGGATTTTGAAAAATTCAAGCATATGCAATTTCTAGGTGTAAAACCAAATTCCACTACATTTTCCAACATCCCCCATGCCTATACCAAAATCAAAGCTTTGGAGAGTGGCATGCACATCCATAGAAAAGGATTGAGAAATGATGTATTATTTTACATACATATAAATTCTATCATATATATGTGTATACAAAATGTGGAAGCATGCACAAGGTAAGTCAATTGTTTAACAAAATGCCTCAAAGAGATATGGTTTAAAAATGTAATTGGCAAGTGTAAAGAACTGTGTAATTTAAAATGTACATTGACAAGCTAAGGTTATAATGACAAACAAACAATGATGAACATGGATTTGTATAGGAGTGAATTTTCACCCCTTAAGAAAATTCCCCTCTTATATACCCTCACCTTTGAAAATCAAATCTGAAGGATAAATTCCACATCACCCAACTTCCTTCTATCCACTTGGCATCTATCCTTTGTGTTAGTGAGAGAATATTTTTTGGAGACGCATGTATGGTGTGCAAACGTCCATGTGATGTGTTGTCATCCTTGATAGATTCCTATGTCTAAAGCTGCCAGAGGCATTAAAAACCCGATTGGGGTCAAATTTTAACATCCCTCTTTGACCAACTGACCCCAAAAATGGTAGATTCTTCTTCATTCTACCTTCAAATTCATCCACTCTCACTTCATTTGATTTTCTAGCAGTCTTCTAGAAATTCTCTTGAACTTTCTAAACAATTTCTCTTCACTCTTACTACCAAGCAACATTCGAACACCCCATTGCAAAAAATTTGAAGCTCCATCAACTCCACATCGCAAGTGTGAGGAAAACCATACAAGTGTGGGCTTCAAGTCTTGTGAGACCTCCTTTCATCTCCGTTGTGGTTGTGGTGACCTTACCAAGTCCATACCTTGCATTCTCCTCCATTTTCTATTGAGCTTTTAGGTGGAGGTGGTAATGCTTCACTCCTATCCTTTGCGATTTGATTGAGTATCATAGTATTGTTTTGTAGCATTTTTTTCTCTTTTTTCTTTCCTATATCACATATTCTACTCTATTGCTTTTTGGGTGTTTTGTGGAGGTGGAAACACCAAAACGAGGGTCTGACTAAGGCATGCCCCTATACAGCCCCAACAATTTTCCCTCTTTCTTGTGTGTAGGTGAACATATGTGTGGAGCTAACTAGAAAAATGGTGCTTCTATGAGTTAATCTTTGTCACTTTAGTCTTTATCTACTTGCTCTATTACTTACGTATTTACTTTATATACTTTGTTATCATTTCACTTTCATTAATGTCAATCAGCTAGGTTGTTTAGCCAATTTTTCTGGTGTTTCTATTATGCTCTCTATTCTCTAATCATATAGACACCAGCATGCTAGAGAGACACCAATTCGTCGTGTTGTCATCCCAAAACTACATTGTCATCCTTGAACAGAGAGTTGTCTGATATGTAGTACTGACTCTAGAAACTAGCTCACCTAGCCCAAACTTGAAACTCAGGTCTATAGGTGGAAGAACTACTATACAATGCACTTCAATCTCGATTGCCTTCCTTTAAAGTGAGGTAAGTGTGGACTATGGAAATGGATGCTCCCACCTTTTAGACATAAACATAAGGATAGGGATCCTATTTTGCAATTACCACACTCAAGGAAACCTTAGAGATATTTACCCAATAGAGGATGGAAAAGATCTAACAATAAGGGATCCTAGGATATGATATGAGACTATGCAAAGGAGGGTTCACCACCAAGTTTAGACTTGGAAAAGAGATTTTTTGAAAACATAATGTGATATGAAAACAAATGCTAAGTGACCTAGAAAATGCCCTAGAAATGCAAGTAAAATAGAAGAGGAAATAAAAATAGAAAGTGTGCACATGGAAACTTGTAGATGATGGAATGAAGACTGGAAATGTTATTGATTCTAGAATTTTGGCCTACCAGGACTCATTCGCCAATCTAGGCAAATCAATCCCAGATCGGGGTTTCTACATAGGAACATGTTTCTCAAAAAAGGGTATCCAAAAATGCCAAAATATCAAAATTGAGAAAATATGGGACTCGTTCACCACTTTTGGTGAATGAGTCCAGTTTGGCTTTTCTTGAAATTCAAAGTTCTGATTTACACCTCTCATTCTACTCTTTTTGTTTCTCTAAGTTCTTGGATCCAAAACTGCCAATTTCAGACCTATAAGTGACTTTGTGAAGATTTTGACCTTTTCAATAGGGAGACAACTCTAATAAGTTTCAAAGAACCTAGATCTACAATCATAGAAATAGAGAGAAAATTTCAATTGTTAGGGAATAGGGGTTTGCCTTGGTTAAACCCCTTTTAGGTAATTCAACCAAACTGATGAAATAATATAATGAAGTGTGAACATGAATTAATGCAATTATAACGAGTATGTGCAGGATCATGATGGGCCAAAAAGTGGCAATATGATGGGTATTTGTAGGGTATGTGGCTGACAACTTTTTTTTAACCAAAAATTGATGAAATGAGAAGGGTTTTTAAAGGAGATTCTTAGCTTTCCACCAATATAAATTATGCTTTACTTTGAATTTAATAAATAATTATTATTCATTTTCTATTTGAATTACGACTAAAGTATTGATTGATAGGTTGATTGAAAAAAATATATAGCTTTCAAATGGTATCACCTTTTTTGAATCCAAAATATGCATCACATTCTATGCTTTGTATACTATAGGATGAAAAAAAGAAAAATTGAATTTCATGAAGTTTTGACCAAGCTAAGGTGGTCAAACATACGAGTTTTTATATTTTTTAAAATTTGTAATAAAAAATTCGTAATTAATTATTTACTTGGAAAAAAATTACAAAAAATTATGCATCACATCTGGACATGAGTCCTCTACTTATGTCAAAATATTATAAAAAAATATTATCATTTTATTGTGGTTAGGGTGGTCAGACAAACACCCACTTCTTATTTTTTTCCTTGAAATTTAAGTACTACTCCATTGAAATTTAAAATTTTCACCAAATAGATTTTCTTTTCTTTAAAATAAACCTAGTAGTTTAGAAACTACATTCAATTTTCTATAGATTCTATTCTTACATATTTTTGAAATAATATAGATAACTTATTCAAACTTTTATGTCAAGTTGCCTAACTTTGATTTTTCTAAATTTTTTGCCACTTAAGGGCCTATTTTTTCCATGATGATCTTGCACATACCCTAACCTTTCCATGATGATGGATCTTGAAATGCTGCAACAATTGATAAATAATCTCGCTCTAGAATGACTTAGAATTGATCTTGAATGCTAGCTTCATGACCTTGTGAAGACTTGGAATGCTTATCTCTTGCTTGACTTGATAACATGTATACTTATATTTCTTGGATGAAATGAGGATTTGAAAGCTTTTTTATATAGGAAATCCACTCACATGACCATTAATTTGATCCCCAAAGCCGACATTAAAGAAATTTGAATTAAAGACCCACTTTTTCCTACTCAAACCTCAAAAATAGCTCAAATGGGACTCATTCGCCATCCTGGGTGAATGAGTCTCACTTGGATGGGACTCATTTGCCCAAAGTGGAGAATGGGTCCCACAAAGGCTATTTTGCTTGCCAAAATATCTTGGAGTGAAGAATTTAAGTTTTTATGTTGAGATTACTAGGTTTTTTATCAAAATATGCCTTGGGATGCATAATATGGGGTCATAGGGTCTTACTAATGATAATATAAAGTTCATAAATAAAATAGGTCCCAAAATCCAATGTGAAAGTGTAAATAGATACACATTAGAACACTAAATTAAGGAAAAATTGAGTCTATTTAGATTAGAAGGGACCTAAATCCACTATGAATGTGTAGGACACATTATAACACTAGATCAGATCCACTTTATTTACAAGCCTCCTAAATTTAATGTGAAGATGTAAATAAATATATTTTACAACATTAAATTAGGGAAAAGTTAAGTTAATTTATCTTAAAAAGGGCCTGAGACCTAATGTGGATGTGTAAAACACCTCAAAACACTAGATCGAGGTGACATTAAGTCCAATTTATCATTAATTATTCTAGAATTAAGCAAGGATCACTTTTTTCTACGCTACATTTAGCCTCCACTTTTGTGAGAGGATGAACTTGCTTCAAAATCACACTAAAGTAGACATTCAAGAGGGATCCAAATGTACCAATGCGGATGGTCTAGGATAACAAACATGGAGGTAACCAAGCCCCCATTATCCAAGATCCTAAGTCAAACCAACATAAGCATGAAAGGAGACACACAAGGTGAATGATATGTAGAAAAATGAGATATGTGATCATGAAATGATAGTACTTGGAAGGAAGAGAAATAAAAGGTGAATCAAGCTTCAACCATTTGTCCAACACATTGTGGATCTTATTTAGTTGTTTGTCCAAGAAAATGCATACTCACTCTAAGGTGGTGAAACTCTTGGTTGTCCGCCAAGTGAGAATTCCTAAAAGCTGAGACACATACACTCATGGCTGGTATGAACTCACACACATGCAAGTGGCTATAGGGAAAGTCGTGCCTCAGATTAGGCTTCCTACTCAACCAAACCAAAGTTATACCTCCTGATAACTTTGGTAAGGTGCTACAAAGAAAATGATCTTCGAGCTTCTTGAGGCAAGCAAGACTTCATATGCTTGAAACTCATAGACATTGTAAATAGAAAATAGTGTAAGGAATATTCAAAGGGATTTTGCTTAGTTTGTGCAAGGTCTCTTCTTAGGGAACATTGTGCCTAATGTTTCTAAGAGAGGACTAGTTTAAGAAATATCACACTTTTGGAAGAAATCAAACCCAATGAAACCACCAAGCGAAGGATATATTGCAAGAAGAAAGAAAACTATGCAATGAAATATGAGTGTCAGTGTATGCCCCGACTTTAAAGTGGTTGCTAACACCATTTTTGTGAGAAATTGCTTTAAAGTAGAAGAAGACATGAGAGCTTATTCAGAAACCTATGCCAGGTCATGTGTTTTCAATAAGCTACATCATGAATAGGTATGCCACATGTGAGCCAACTTAATGCATGTCATCCACATCTAAAGCTTTCTCTTATATGTTCATGAAAGGTGATCAACTAGCCAAAAGGGACAACAAAAAGTGGTATACGAGGACAAGGCTATCTAACCCCTTGCCCCCACTTAGTGCAGGAAAAGGATGAGCCAAATAGGATGAAGATAAGTCTTAGTTAGAGGAACTAGGTGCTTCAACACAAGGAAGAGCACCACGATCCTTAAGATGTTGAATTTTGTTACTTAAAGCCTTACATTCATTAGTAGAATGACCAAGAACTCTATGATATGCACAAAATGAATTCATGTAATAAAATGAATACTTAATGTATTATTGAAATAAAATGAACTCTATGATATTATATGCACAAACAAAAACTCAAAATCAAGGTTTTTAGTGTTGTAAAAGGTAGATTTAGGGGCGCACTAGGACTAATTCACCGAGGGTGGTGAATGAGTCCCAGTAGGGATTTTTTTCAAAATTTTCAAAATTTTTCAATTTCCTTTTATGCTTCTTATGTTGTATGACTTGAAGACTAAATGCAAATGAAAATTTTGAATGGTTTTCAATGAAATTAAATACAAAAATTCAAGCTATATGAGCTTTCAATAATGCATAATTTGAAACCCTATAATGCAAATTAACCAATGAAAATCCTAATGCAATGTTAATACAAGTGAAATATAGGATGATGATGGACTCCAAATCAAAAAATAAGGTATTCTAAAATTAGGTTAAAGAAAAGTGGACTATGGAAATGGATGCTCCCACCTTTTAGACATAAACACAAGGATAGGGATCCTATTTCACAATTACCACACTCAAGGACACCTTAGACATCCTCACCCAATAGAGGATTGAAAATATCTGACAATAAGGGATCTTAGGATATGATATGAAACTATGCAATGGAGGGTTCACCACCAAATTTAGACTTGGAAAAGAAAATGTTGGAAAACACAATGTGATATGCAAACAAATGCTAAGTGACCTAGAAAATTCCCTAGAAATGCAAGTAAACATAAGTGGAAAGAAAAAAAGAAAGTGTACACTTGGAAACTTGTAGAAGTTGGAATGAAGACTAGAAATACTATTGATTCTAAAATTTTGGCCCATCGGGACTCATTCACCAATCTGGGCGAATCAGTCCCAGATCGAGGTTTTTGCACAAGAACAGGTTTCTCGAAAAAGGGTATCTGAAAATGCCAAAATATCAAAATTTACCAAAAATGGGACTCATTCACCACTTGTGGAGAATGAGTCTAGTTTGGATTTTTTGGAAATTCAAAGTTTTAATCTGCACCTCTCAACCCGCTCTTTTTGCTTCTCTAGGTTCCTGGATCCAAAACTAAGAATTTCAAGCATGTAAGTGACTTTTTGTGAATATTTTGACCTTTCCAATACGGAGAGAACTCTAATAAGTTTGAAACCTAATATTCAATGATCTCCAAGCCTTCAAAGAACCTAGATCTGTAATCTCACAAAGAGAGAGAAAATGTTGATTGTTAGTGAATAGGGGTTTGCCTTAGTCAAACCCCTTTTAGGTAATTAAACCAAAATGATGAAATAAAATAATGAAGCATGAACATGAACTAATGTAATTATAACCTTTCCATTATGATGGATCTTGAAATACTACAATAATTGATTTAGAATCTTTGTCTACAATGCCTTAGAATTGATCTTGAATGCTAGCTTCATGACCTTGTGAAGACTTGGAATGCTTATCTCTTGCTTACTTGACTTCATAACATGTATAATTTTGTTGCTTGGATGAAATGAGGATTTGAAAGCTTGTTTATATAGGCAATCCAATCACATGACCATTAATTTGATCCCCAAGGCTGACATTGAAGAAATTTGAATTAAAAGCCCACTTTTTCCTACTCAAACCTCAAAAATAGCTCAAATGGGACTCATTCGCCATCCTGAGAAAATGAGTCCCACCTAGATGGGAATCATTCACCAAAAGTGGTGAATGGGTCCCATAGGGGCTATTTTGCTTGCTAAAATATCGAGGAGTGAAGAATTTAAGTTTTCATGTTGAGATTGACGGGTTTTCAATCAAAATATGCCTTGGGATACATAATATGGGGTCATAGGGGCCTATTAATGATTATATAAATTCCATAAATACAATAGGACCCAAAATCCAATGTGAAAGTGTAAATAGATACACTTTATAGCACTAAATTAAGGAAAAATTTAGTCTATTTAGCTTAGAAGGGCCATGAACCTGTTGGAACTGTAAATTTCTGATGATTTTCATGTTGTCCATACCCATGTATTTTCCTAATGAGTCCTACCTTGAGCACATTTTCCTCTCTTCATGATATTTTTCTCCATTTTTTCCCATATAGCCCCATAAAATCCATCAGGTCATGCATTTTCAATATTGTAGTTCCTATCAGCATAGGTTCATTATGGTCTCACCAACCCATTGACCAGTCTTGTTAATATGAGTCTGTGTTGCCTATTGGCAAGACTCATCTCATGTCACAGCAATCACAAGTCATGTGCATTTACCATTCAGTAGGACATACATGTTTTGGCGATAGAGAGGGAACATGTCAACATGAGTCATGATATTCGGGATAGGGTCTTGGCGAGGCCTTATTGTCTCACTGACCGATGGTGGAAGGATTGTATTATTGGCAAGAGTTAAATGCTTCGGTGAAATGTCATAACGATTCCGTGGTGTCTCATCGACTTGTGCAAAAGGTTATTTCGGAAGGAGTTGGTCATATTCGGAGTGATGTCTCAGCGACTTTGTTGGGTCTTGCCGAAATAAGGGTTTTATCAAAAGGTTATCAGGAGGTGTCTCACTGAACAACATATGAGGATTCACTTCGGCCGGACTAAGCGACATCGGTGTGAGGTCTCAGCGAGTGACCTTCGGTCTCATCGACATTACACAAAAGTATTTCTATCGGCGTGAGATTGATTTTGTCTTGGCGACCTAATATGAGCTCGGGCTATTTCGTTGAGACAAAGATTTGGTTGATGTGATATCTCCCCGAGAGCGATAAGTCACGGAGACAAGTTTGATCACGTGGGCTCTCGATGAAACATAATGTAATTTGTATGATGTTTCCCCGACTCCATGGAGTCATAACAAAAGTGAATAAAACAAAAGGGGGCGACTGACAACGATATTATTACCTTCGGTATACTTACGGGGTTGTCTCAACAAATGATCAATGAAGATTCAAGCACTGTGGCCGACGTGTGAATGCTAAATACAGTTGCAGGCCAACATGAAATATGCCCGATTATAGCGATTGGCCGACATGGGTCTTGGATTTTGAAGCGATATGTTTCCTAATGTATATGTATAAATATTCATTCCTGATTGTGAATGGAATCATCAGATATTAGATCAGAATTAGATGAGATTTCAGTAGGTAGATTAGGAATGGCTACAGTAGAATAAAATTCTCATATTAGAGACTATGATGCATGTTTTCAAATGGTGATTTCAATGAAAATCAGTTGGTGTGGCAAGTTATTTCTAGTGTCAATTGTATGTTGAGTTTATTGAAAAGTATTGCTAAGTTGTCTCCAAGTTGATTCTTTCTAGTTGTTTAAATTGATATAACAAGTTTATTTTCAGTTTATCAGTGCACATTTGTTGTATCTGTGTGATTAATTGACTAGTTCTTTCAAGGAGAGATTAAATCCTTTTGGTTGATCATAGTAATCAGGGAGATTCATCTGAATTATTAAAGTAGAGCTTAGTAGTCATAATCTTGCATGCTTATACAAGTTATAAACAAATCATATGTCGACAATTTGAGTTTCTGTCAGAATAAGTTGCCCACTTCTATTTCATTTGACTCTACATACCCAATAAGGCACCGGTCTCTGCAATTTCATCATTAAGATCCATTCATTCTCTTTACATCTATTAATTGAGCATAATAGGATTTAGATTAGAAGATTTATCTTGCACTTGAATTCATTTGTTCACTTCCATCTGCCATTGTGGACAAATCACTGCAAGGAAGATAATCATAAGTACATAAAGTCTGCTTCATTCAGTTAGGTACACCCGCCTAGGTCTAGCAGCACTTGAAGAGTAGAAGGTTGAATGCTTTTGACCTTGTTTGTTACCCTAAAGCATATCAAGATATTGGTAGCCTCTTGAGGCATTATGTCTATGTTTTTGAGAGCTAACAAATTGACCATTCCGCTAGGGAGAAACATCAGAAAATTCAGTTGAAGACCATCATATAGAGTCATTGAAGAAGAAGTTGTAATTTGAGAAGTTTTAGAAAAGGTGATTATGCTTGGAGAAGATCAGAAAAAATCATTTTCCTACTTTTGGAAAAGTAGGTGGCGACTCTGGAAAAAAAAAATTGATGAAGGATGGAATTCGTACATGGAACGAAAGAATATTTTGAGAAGCAGCAGTTGATAATAGGAATTTAAGAATTGAAACCGAAAAAGCTGCAATTGGACAAGAATGAATACACAAATGCAGGAAGGTATTGGTCCCCTCAAGCACCTGATGATACAATTAGGATTTTCTACAATGGTGGCAGTACATATCATGCATAGTAGAGAACTTATTCTCCATAGCCATCAAAGAAAGTAAGTGTTTATCCAGTCCCTCCTGGACAAAGATTGGCAAGTTATCAAGAATGTCAATGTGATTAGTGTCAGGTACAATGCCAATGTGATCAATGTCATGTGCAACACAATTCTAATCCACTTGGAGACATCAGTCAGAATCTGCAACAAGGTATATATAAGAACCAACAATTTGAAAATGATGAATGTGTCAAAAATATTTGGAAGTCCTTTCTTGACATAAGGAGTTATGAAGGAGAAGATTTGACTTATCTATACAATAGAATGACAAAAATTTGTATGCAAATACCTTCTCATTGTACACCTACAAGGGCCTTGTTTGTTGAATAGTTTGTAAGAGCAGTGGAGCCTGAATCAGTTTATTTGCCAGAAAAACAACATACCTTTAATCTAGTAAATAAATTTATTGATATCATGCAGGGCAAAAGGTATGAAGACAATAGTGATATCACGGATGACCATCAGGATATTGATCAGATGATGCATCCAATAGAAGATGAGACATGTGCAAGTCAGAGTGACTCATATGATAGCTTGCATGATGAAGATTAAGGTGCAAGGTATCTCTCTTGCATAATAGATTGTGGCAGGGAGAGCAGTGCATGTTGTGAGGAATCTAGTGAATATTCAGATTCTGATGATGAAGCTGAGGATTTTGATCTACAATCAAGGGATTTTTCTACCTCTTATGAAGATTAGAGTGGAGAGGCAATGGGAAATGTTGATTCATTTGATAGTGAGTATATATTACCTCCAGCTACAGAAGACACATTCGATGAAGAAGAGGTTTGTACATTTGAAAATGGTTTCCAAAAATTTTCAAGCCCATTCTATGATGAAGAGTTAAAAGAGGATCAGATGATGTTTTGCAAAGGTATGCCCAAGAATGAATTTCAAGTATTTTTAGATCCACTTGATGTTGAGCAAAAGGTATTTTTAAATAAATAGGGGGATGTGTCAGGTTATGGAACAAATGATTGTGCTGGTATTTTTTCTAATTTTCTATTCTCTGATGATCCTGGGCCTCTTTTTGATGATGACAAAAGTGAAGAATATAACTGTAGTGATGAAAATGTACAAACATGTTCACTTAGCAGTGAGAACATTTTAGATTTGCTAACTCTTGAATACCAGAGATGTGTACATGAGGGTAATCTTGAAGTTATGTGTCCAGCTTACATTTGTTTTGACAGTGAAAGATCTTTGTGTGATGATTCTTATGACTCTCAGTGCATTTCTCGAGATGATGGTGAATCCTTTGAATTTGATCAAAATTCTATGTCTACTCAAGATGGAGTATGTGATTTTGAAATGTTTCACTCATGTGGAGAAGAATTTTATCTACATACCAAGGATGATAGTGGTCTAGATTTAATTGGTTCATATATGCTTGATAATGAAGATATGAGTCATTTTCAAGTATTGTTTCCAAATGATGATTTGAAGGAGGTGCAAAAGGTTGTAGATTTATTTGTTTCAGATAGCATTGATATAACAAAACTTTTTGTTTCTCAAGAAAGGCACTTTGATGATGAATTTTCAATACACCTGGGAGAATGTTTCACAATTCATAACAGTGAGAGAGATAATATAAAATTTTGCATTAAATATGCATACATTTTACATATTGAAGATAACAAGGGTTTCTCCCATGATGATGAAGAATTCAAATTGTTGAATTGTGTAGGGATTTTGGGCCAAACCGAGCTTGATGATTCTCTAAAAATTGCAATAACAGTGACATGAAAGATTGCATGAGTATCTTCAAGAAGAATCTGATGAACTCGAGACAAAACCAGGTATTTGACAGGGGAAAGTATGGTTTGAGTTTTAGATCGTAACAACTTAGAACTGATGAAGTTGAAACATAGAGGATTAAGGGTTGCCAGTGCACGAACAACTCTTTCTTATCCTCTTTAAAATTCTTTTCCATGCATAGTAGTTTACGGTTTTGGTTCACTTCCATTTTTCATTATTTTTTCCATTCATTTCCATTTCCATTCTACTCACTAGTTCATCTTTTTGCATCTGGTCTGCTCACCCAAAGATCTGGATCCTATTGATCACTATTTCTGCACAACAAAAACACAAACAAGATGCAATATACTATCTCTCTTAAAAGGTAAATCTCTATTAGCAAGCCTCAAGAGATAACCCCAAGGTATTCATGTTAGGTCTTGACAATGCATAAACAACTCAGTGATAAATGTGAAATTGTTGGTAATCATAATGGGACCTTACTACAAGCAAATACTGAATTAATTTATTAGATTTAACAAACTAGTGAGCCTTCTATCCAAGATTTAATCCAATGATCAAAGAAATGGCAAAAGAGTGAGGGTTTCAAAGAGATTTCTAAATCTAAATTACTCCTAAGATTAACAATGAGAGTAATCAATACCCAAAACAGACCAATCCTTCAAAACTAATTTCTGCTTGACCCAGATAAATCTGCTACCTTACAAAAAATAGTGCAATCTTCTAAGGCTCTTAAGATTTTCAAACCATGAACATGCATTCAAATAACCCTATTGTAGTTGAAATGAATGACATTCATGATTGAACTAAGCACAAGGAATATCAAGTCCAGGCTAACTTTGCAAAGCAACTAACAGTCAGTTGGTTGCGAAAAGTATGGACTGAAGGATTGCTTCAACATTTAAGTATTGGATCACAAACATTATCAGATCAAATCTATCTAGATATTTTCCAACTCAAAGAAATTTTAAAGATGGAAAACAAGAACCATGCAAGACAAGAGAATACCAGGATGACACCAAATCACAATGACATTACTTATATTCAGATTGTCCCCTGTAGCAACAACTCTGGTTTTTTGTTACAATATTTGCTTGAGAGCAACTATTCGCTAATTTACTCCACCTCTAACTGGCTAACTTCTAACTAGTTTTCCTCTAGCTTTGACTAAAAATTCTCTAACCCCTTACAAAGAGGCCAAATGCCCAATATATAGAAACCCAGAAAACCCCGCCAGCCAAGCAAGGGTTTTGTAGCAATAACTCTACACAACCACTCGGCCAAGAAGGTCGTCAAAATGGGTCAAATAGGAAATAAATGTGCATCTCGTCGAGGTCAGCCCGGTTGTCACACAGGAAGATAATGGGGAAGCACAAATCGTGCCGCTGCCAATCATCAACCCCCTTCCCCGCCATCCTTTCATCGATCTGACTCGTTGTGTAGCCTCAAGAACGCTGCATCCAAGTCAGCCATAGGTGCTACTGACAGAACCCTAAGTTGCCTCTTAAAGGATGCAATCTCCTCCCTTGAGTGTTTGACCGACCTATCCCAGTCTGCTTTGTGTGCCACATGTTTATCAATAACTGTGAGGTAGGTGGCTGAATCATCTAGTTGGTGCTCAGAGACAGACCCATCATCAAGTGGTGCATAGACATCATGCCACAACCCTTTCAACTGCTCAAAATTCAAATACCTAGGCGCGATTTTCCTTTGTCCTGTCATAATTGTGAAAAAAGCAATGGAGCCATCATAGATGCCAGCTAGGGTGTCATCAATGTGTTTTCTCTGTTTGTAAACCTTCCTCAACACTTTCTACCATATTTGCAACATTTCAAACCATTCCCATGGCTCAGAAGCTCTGGAAGAAGGAAGAATCTCATCACTAACTAACTTGTCCTGGGTGTATTCCATTAGGGCCCTAGTTTTCTGTAGGAGGAGGTCGTTGTCCTCTTTATCCTGTGCCATTACCTGTTTCAACCATTTAGTGGTCATTATAGCATCCTTATCGACTGATAAAATCTCCCTGATAGCTTCATCTTCCTTAATTTGTACTCCATTCAACTAATTCACAATGGCAAGGGTGAAAGCCTTCATCCTTTCCAGCTCAGATATAGTCTCTTTAGGCAGAGGAAGAGGGATTGATTGACTGTAGTGGCCTTATTAACTCCTCCAAGCACTTCTTGAGGTTCTCATTCTCCCTTTTAAGCTCCTACTTGGTTTTTACCTCTCTTCTCAATCTATCCACCATGACTGCGCTGGAGCCCTCATAATCTTAAATGTCCTGCTCAACCGATGTAGGCCCAAGATTGAAAGTCCATATATTGTAATCGCTCCCAGCCACATCGTCTCTATTTTTATCTGGGACAGGGGTAGCAACATGAACAAATTTGTTGTGTGCCTCATCCCTTTCAACTTTTGAGATTACCCTAGCTTTCTTCTTACCTTTATCTTTTCCAATTTTGGCTAGCAGTACATCCCAATTCGGTGGGCTATCCTCTACTACCACCTGCTTTCTCTTTATTTCCTTGTCAAGCCATTAAGGGATAGTAGGATCTAATCGTTCCTTAGCCTATTTCTGTTCATCTTGTTGACCCCTAGGTACCTCCTCATTCAAATTTTGTTCATCAGGAGCTTCATCGGCCTTACTTTCTTCTTCTTCAATATGTTCTTCCTCCTGCCCAGGTGATGGGATCATTTCTACTTCTACCTCCCTTAGAGGAGATTCAACTACCTCAGTTCTGATTGGAGAGTCTATATGTGCAATCATAGGGGATTGCATTATCTTTTCAATCTCGGCCTCTGCACTGTGAAGATCTCCTGCATGGAATTCCTCACCTTCAGTATCTAGATGATCCTCAATATTTTCTTCCTCACCCAGTTCGCTTTGAATTTCATGAGCGGGGGGCACATCTCCAAGATGCATCTCATGTGAGACAACCGAAGGGGAACCTGCTCTAGGCACACCGTCCTTAGGAGAAGCAGTCCTAGACTTCCTTGCATACACTTTGGCCTTCTCCTCTGAGCTCTCAACATCTATTACCAGTGGGGTAACTACCTCCTCTGCAACCTTGGGGCAAGCCTTCTCTGACAATTTTACAATTCTTCTTCTCTTTAGCATAGGAGCATCAACCTCAGGACCCTACTCGGACTTCTTAGTCCTCGTCCTTTTCTTGGCCTTTGGCCTCCTCTACTTTTCTGTTTCTTGGGCTTCATCTTCTTGAACACCTTTACATTAATCTTAAAGAGGAGAGTCCAACCTGCCCTTGGTGCTTAGGGTCTTGTTCGGTAGATTCTTCAGAAGTAGAATGGGGATCCAAATCTCCCATCAGGGTGTATGTGCATTGCACACCTTTATTCTCCAACTCCCACAAAGTTTGCTTGAGCCACATCTTGGTAATCTTGAGAACTAGATCCATCAGTTGTTTTAAATCTTCCTATTCCTCTTCTAGCCAATCGACATCACTGATCCACCTATCCTTCACCGCCTCATAGGCATGATCTTGGATCAAGTTTCCATCATCCTCCTACTGATCAGGGATTTCCCTCACATTGTACAATCAGACTGCATCAATCAGAAGTCGAGAGAATTTCTTCTTTCGAACATCATACTCATGACTGCAGTTGGCCCAATAGTCCTCTAAGTTCACCCTATGGCAATATTCCCTGCTGGCTCTCTTTTGAGCCTCCCGTGTGATATCAAATCTAGACCTTTGGGAGTGGAGAGATAGGCCAAGAGTTTTCAATTCTTCCTCTGAGGCTTGGGTAGAACCGATAGAAGGACATACCTCCCCAGTGCCAATCCTCAATGGGAACTCTCCACCAAATCCAGTCTTATGCTTATCCTTCTTAACAATTGTATCAAAATCATAAATCTGCCTTGTTACTTCCAGCAATATAATGTGGTCAGTGGGGTACCTTGGAAGTCTGTATGGGGCCTTTTGGCATCCATCAATCTGAATGTAAGAGAAGGTTGGAAATTGAATAAACCAAGCTCCATATTTCTTGATAAGTTCTTTGGCTAGATCTGAAATTCTGACATGTTCTGCTTCTTGAAGCATTCTAGTGATATGCATGGTGAATGCATCATTTGCTCTCCTATAATTTGAACCTCCCCAATGCAACTGAGGGGTTAAACTTTATAAATAATATCCTACCCAAAGGTCCCCCTTGTATCCAATCCTCTATAGGGGTGGAACCTAGCAAGTGCATAAACCAAATAGGAGGTCATTGTGAAGGTCTTTGTCTGTAACACCTCAGACAACTATTTATGAATCACCTGACTGATGACCCCTACCAAGTGGTAGTCAATTTTCTCTTGTTCCATCCTTACAATTGCATGGCACATCCAATTGTCAAATGTACCAGCACCTTCAATCCAACCACCCTGCTCATAAAGGTGATGGCATCATAATACTCCTTGAATTTGGCTCTGAATAGCTGTTTGGGTAGTTTGGAGTAATGGGACTTAGGCTTCTCCAACCAAGAATTGATTAGCTACTGAGACCTCATGGTTTGGTCGTCATAGTACTCTTGGTCTGCCTCAGTGGTGAATCCTACCATATGAGATCTGTCAGGCATGTTGAAGGTTTGAGTGATGGAGACTGGATTGAGATTTTCAATAATTCTCCCTTGAGGACCAATTATCCTCTGCGTGTCCTGATCATAGTGCCTAGTGCACTCAAGGACCAACTCATAGCATTGCACTATTTAAGGGAAATCGACCACATGGGCCAAACCTGAATCTTCCATTCTTCTAGTCACCAAAGGAGGATCCTCAGCCAACGTCCTTGCTTTGAATTCTTCATAGTTCCAGAGGCCAATGTTGGTGTCAGTAATTTCTGACTAGACAGAGGTGATCTTACTCTCAGAGACCTTGCTCTTAATGTCTAGCTTGATTCTTTCTGCATCAAATAATGAGGACCCAGCTCCAGCCTTGCTTGATTCAGCCTGCATTAAACATGAAAACATAATAAGAATCCTAGGAAAGCAAGGTCAATCCATCAAAACACCATTAGAATGCATCCCAAATAAACCAGGTGTTATTAAAATTCCTATAAAATGTCTACAACAAATTTTGGGTTTCAAGGCCACCCGAGGAATCTGGGCCAGAAGGAATTTTGGAAAATTCTAGTCCGCTCGGATTCCAATGGAGTAACCAAGAAACCCCTACTTAATCCTTAAATTTGATCACTTCTCATTAGTAGACCACATTGGAGATCCAAATACAGCATGAATAAATCAACAAATGCACTAAAAAATCATCAACAGGTCACGTTATTCAATATTCCTTTTCATTTCATTAATTTTCAGGAAAATTCGTGAGGGACGGATTTCCACAGAAATCAAGCCAGAAGGATTTTCAGGAAAATAGAGGAACACCAGATTTCAGAGAAATCCGGTCTTGATGGACATCTGCAGGGGGGGGAAATTTCTAGACCAAAGGAGACTTCGAAGTGAAAGCTTTGGAAAAGGTTTGGAGTCTCACAGAGAAGTCTCAGCGAAAGGTAGATGTTACACCAAAAGATCACCAGAAAAGTAGGTCTCGCCAAGACACGGCAGCTTCTGTGTGAGGTCCTAGCGAAATGGAAATGCTATGCTGATAGAAAGACTTCGACAAAGGCTGTGGTACTCAGTAAAAGGTCTTGTTGAAGGCGAAAGTTACAGTGACAGAACGAGAATCGACAAGGCCTTTGGGAGTCGCTATGACATCTCAGTGACTTAGTTTATCTTGCCGATAGGAAGACTTTGGTGAAACATAGGGCAATCGACATGAGGTTTCCCTGAACTCAAAGGGTTATGGCAACTTGGAAAGCATATAGCACAGGGAAAGTGAACACACTCGGCGGGAGGTCTCACTGAAGGACAAATGTCCTGGCGAAAAGTGAATATCAGTAGATCTACCAGACCTCGTCATGACATCTTGGCGAGCTGAGGTGTGTCTTGCCAAAGGAAAACATGAACAAGCAGGTCAATGAGAGATCTCCCCGTCGGGTGAGATCTTGGTGAAGGTATAGGTCCCGCTGATTGATGGGCATTCAAGATCCTGTCGGTGTAAGGACGAAAATACCATGGTGACCCGATAAAGCAAATGAAGACCATTTCAGTAAAGCCCTAGGTGATTGATATATGGTCTCGCCGAAGGACAAATGTCAAAGCACAAAAAGCTCAGAAAGGACGAAAAGTCCTGGACTGTGACACCAAGACATGATTTCACCCAGACACTGAATTAACTACGGATTTTGACGAGACTAAATCGGGACAAGCAAGGAATGGGCTCCTTATAAATTCCCTAGTATTCTTGGTCAATCTTAAGAATCTTCAAACATGGCATTGCCCTAGATTTAAACCTATTCACCTGCAATTAGCACACTGGCTAGAAATTAATTATTTCAATAGTTTAGTCACTGCTAGGGTTTACGGATTACTCTTAGGCAAGACCCATCATAATGCAGATGAAGATGTGAATTCAAAACTCACCTGGGAGATAACAAGGACATGAAACACACAAGAAACCAAAGCAAACAAGCCCCAATCGTGCCATTCATAAATTAAATCAAAGCAAAGCACTCAAGCACATACCATTATGAAGCGTAAATTGGTTGTAGCAACAACAAATGTGAAGCTCAAGGATGTCCCCAACGAACACAGGTGAGGACGCACTAGAAACCACCACCAAATCAAATGAAGCAAGCCCCAAACAATTCAAAATGAAGTCAATTAATCATAGAGAAAGCACATACCAGCTCAAATGATGGCAAATAGTGAACATAATGGCACAAAAGATCTCAGAAATCAAGTAGGACCTAGTGTTCAAAGCGCGTACAAATCCATTAATGCACTCGATAAGACAGTCATGAAGCCCGTGAAGCTGATGACATGGAAAAATCTAGGAAATTCCAGCCCAGGTAGAAATCCGTGAAGACCCAAAATTCCCTAACAGCAAGATCTAGTCGGAGGTTCAAGCAGGATCCGGGAAAATCCGACCAGGGCGGAAAATCCTGAATCGGGGCAAAAGCCCGAAACTCAATCAGAACTCAATATTTTCAATGAATAACCTGGGAAAACACTTAGGAAATAAAAATAAACATTCAAGCACCATGCCCAAGTAAGAAAAAACCCCAAAAGAAAGGTCTAGAAAACCAAAAGCTGAAGCGAAAGAGGGTCCCTGCTTTCAGCGGGGTGTGTGTGCGAAAAACTGCACAACAAATGGTGACTTCCGCTGGGAAAATGCTCCAGAGCATTTGATGATGAACAGGAATCCAGAACCTAGAATATCTGGTTTCAATATCACTATCAAACAAACAAGTCAAAATGCAAGACCCAAAGAATTAGAACCAAAGGATAGACCAAACCTTTCATAAACTAAAAAATCCAAGTGTGTGCACATGAGTTCATTTCCCTCCTTAAGTTACTACAAAAATTGAGTTCAGTCAAGTCAGGCTACATAAGGATTCTAACTTCAAAAGCAACTTGGATAGAGCCTCGCTGCTAGTCAGGCATCTATAGCCCCGACGAGGTTATCGTTGTGATTCTCCTGAACATAGCTCTACTGCCAGCCAGGCATCCATAGCCCTGGTAGAGATATTCAAGTACCCCTAATGAGTTGAATTTATTCTTTTGATATTCAACACTTCATTTTATTTTTTTGATATTCAACGT
Source organism: Sequoia sempervirens (assembly GCA_007258455.2). Taxonomy (NCBI): domain Eukaryota; kingdom Viridiplantae; phylum Streptophyta; class Pinopsida; order Cupressales; family Cupressaceae; genus Sequoia; species Sequoia sempervirens. The sequence goes on along the minus strand of VDFB02271358.1, from coordinate 581,473,146 downwards.
ATGTCTCTTTCATTTCAACCTGTGAATAGTGAAGTTCACACTCAGGGCCGAGAACCACAGTGGTACTGAAGTAGAAATAGGATTTTTCACATGACAAGACTTCACTAGGATTCCTATAGTGATAGCAGGATTCTTAAGATATATGATGGATATAAGATTTTTAGAGTGCTTCAAGTTCAAATCCACACCAGTGATTCAACCTTCTATAAATTCGACATTAAGATTGTTAGCAATAGCAAAGACTTCAACCGTCCTTTCAAGATGCAAGACTAAATTTCACCAACGAAATACTTAGAACAATTACAGAAAAGACAAATTTTTCATGCAGGTGCAATACATCTGGGTGAGAACAGAGAGAACCCCCAAAACAAAAGTAGAGTGAAAGAAAACAAACCAAAAGAAAACAAAAAGAAGGAAACCTAGCCTAACCAAAACAAACAAAACCAAAGTAGGAAGGGAAACCCTAACCTAACTATAAACAAGACAAGAGCCAAAATAGCTCAAGACTGGAAATAATGCTTCAAATATTGCCCATTGATAGGCAGTGGGATATCCTCTCCAGTGAGAGTTTTCAAATGAAAGGCATTATCTCCCAGGATCTCCGAGATCTGGTAAGGTCCAAGCCAAAGTTTATCAAAATTTCCATGCTCTCCCTTATGGTCATGGGATTTATCCCAGGAAAGAACCAAGTCAGAGATCCTAAACACCTTAACCTTGGCTCTTTTATCAAACCATCTCTTGAAAACCCCTTGATGCTTAGCAAAATTTTCTAGGGCTTTGTCTCTCTTTTCTTCAAGGTGCAATAGTTTAGCAAGTCTTTCCTCGCATCTGTCTCCCTCATCATAATATTCATTAATAAACTAAAGGGTAGGGATTCTCAATTGTATGGGAAACACAGGTTCTAGGCCATAAACTAGATGGTAGGGTGACATCCCTATGGAAGCTTTGTGTCTTGTATGATCTGCCCAAAGAGCAAATCTGAGTTGGGTATGCCAATCCTTCAGATTACGTTCTAACAATTTGCGGATAACAGTCAGGAGATCTTTGTTGGATGATTCGGCCAATCCATTACCCTAGGGGTAGTAATTGGATGAAAATTTTATAATGATTCCATGATCAAAATCCCAATTAGAAAATTCCAATGATGAAAATGCAGAGCCATTATCACACACCAAAGACATGGGGCATCCAAAATGATTAAGAATACCAGATTCAAGAAAATTAATTACTACCTTAGACATACGCTGTTTGCATGTAAGAGATTATGTCCATTGTGTAAAATAATCAGTGATGGTGAGAATATAACTATTCCGAGCAGATGAGGGTGGATTGATGGGGCCAATGAAGTCCATTCCCCATTGTGTGAAAGGTTTTACCTCAAAAACTGGCTGAAGTGGGAGAGTTGCATACTTCTCTCTGGTAGCAGCAGTTTGGCACACATGACAAGTCCTGACATGACTGTGGGTGTCCTTGAACAATGTGGGCCAGTAGTAACCAGCTCTGAGAATCTGGTTCGCTGTAGATGGTGTTGATCCATGTCTTGTGCTGTATTTGTCATGGAATTCTAGCATCACCCTTATAGATTTTGCCTTTCCTAGGAACCTCAGGTACACTCCCTCGTGATTTTTCTTGTATAAAATAGCTCCTTTCAGCATGAAGCTGTCACTTTTCAAGTGCAATGCCCTTCTTTGTATTGAATTAAGATGGTTAGGGCATCTCTGAGTTAGGAGATAATGCACAACATCATCATACCATTCTCCTGGAGAAACATCCTCCAAAGGATAAGCCTGAGTTGTAAGATAAGGGCATGTCTCTGCCATTGTCTTCGTGAGCCCCTTCCCTCTTACCAGCTTCATGGGCTGAATCTCTATATCATATTCTTGCAACATAGTTACCCACTTGGCTCTTCGTTCTCCTAGTTCGTTCTGGATCAAGAGCAGCTTGACTGCAAGATCAGGGACTATAGGAAAGATCTTGTTCTTGAGGATATAATGTCTGAATTTCTTGACTTCCCTGACCAAGGCATAAGCCTATTTTTCCACATTTGGGTATTTTAAGTTTGCATCCTTCAACGGCATGCTCATGAATGCTATAGGGTGCTCATTGCCTTGGTTAGATTTCTGAGTTAATATAGCAGCACAGCAGTGGTCAAAAGCGAATGAGTATATGTAGAATGATTTGGCATAATCAGGGCTTACTAAAACTGGAGCTTCAACAATAGCTCTCTTTATTTCAGCAAATGCTTCTTTTGCTTATGCATTCCATTCCACCTTGGCCTCCTGTTTCAGCATCGCGTTCAGGGGCTTGACTATCTCTGCAAATCTAGTGATGAACTTCCTAACAAAATTGATTTTTCCAAAGAATGACTTCATTTCTTGTTTACTAGTAGGTGGTGGGATCTTGAGAATAGCTTCTATGCATTCTGGATCGATTGCAATCCCCTTCTCAGAGATAATATGCCCTAATAACTTACCTTCTATAACCCCAAAGATGCATTTCTTTGGGTTGAGGGATATGCCAAACTCTCTACATTTCTGGAAAACTTTGCACAGGTCTGAGATATGGTCACCCCTCCTCTTGGAGAAGATAGTAAGGTCATCCATGTAAATGATTATGCAGTTCCCAATTATGTCCTTAAAGGTTATGTCCATTGCTCTCTAGAACGTAGCTCCAACATTAATCAGGCCGAAAGGAATTCTTCTATAAGCAAAAGTGCCCCACTTAGTGGTGAAAGCAGTCTTGTGTCTATCCTCATATTGCACCATGACTTGGTTGTATCCTAAGTAACCATCCAGAAAAGACATCATCTAAGATCCATTAACAATCTAGAGTACTTCATCCAGTGAGGGTACTAGATAATTATCTTTTTCTAACGCCCTGTTCAGGTTCCTGAAATCCACATAGAGTCTGATTTTGCCATTTTTCTTTTGTATAGGAACTAGGTTTGCAACCCAAGTGGAGTGTCTGACTGGAAATATGATTCTTGCAGACAACAACTTCTACACTTCTCTTTGTATTACAGGTTCCAACAGAGCATTAATAAGCCTCTGCCTCTGTCTAAAAGGTTTTACCCCTGGATTGAGAGGGATAGTATGAGTTATGACTGATGTGTCATATGTTTTCAAGTCCCCATAACCCCAGGCTATCACATCTAGATACTTGTGCAATGCATCAATGATTCCCCGTCTTTCTTTTGGGGTGCACACTTTTCCAATAAGAACATTTTTTTCATCATCTTGGGCTCCCACATTGTACCTATCACATTGTCCACTAATGGACTCTTTCCTAGCATCTTGATCCTAGTCTCTAATTTTATCCAGATCAAAAATCCTTTCTAATTGCACCATTCCTCTGGGGATAGTGTTGGTCTTCAAATTGATTACCCCTTCTAAGTCTATTTCTGCCTCCTGGGGCTCGATTTCATCAATGATCTGGGAAGCAAAAACATCTGTGTTTGTGATAAAGTATAAAATGTGCTTTTCATCCTCAAACACCTGGAAGCTGGTGACATTGTCCAGTACTGAGGGTACTGGGGTTAGTTCCACTGTAAACTTCTTTAATACTAATAGAGATAGAGGCTGCAGAGTACTGGCTGCCTGGGCCAAGGAATCAGCTGTCTGATTCTTACTTTGTGGAAACAACTGAATATTAAAGGCATAAAATCCTTCAATAAGTTCCCATACTCTATGTCTATAATTAGTCATCCTTCTATCATGGCAGGAGTACTACCTTCTAACTTGTTTAATTACTAATTCAGAATCTCCATACACTTGCAAGATCTTAACCTTCTTCCTCAAGGCCATCAACAATCCATGAACTAAGGCTTCATACTTTGCTACGTTATTGGTACAATGGAACTGAAGTCTATGAGCAGCGAAAAATGTCTTACTTTTTGGGCTGATTAGCTCAAATCCTCCTCCAGCTCCTTGCTTTGATTTGGACTCGTCAAATCTAAGAGTCCAACATCCAACGACTGCGGGATCTCTTGCTGCATTACTTGCACTGTTACTGGCGGGTGGCCTTTCAGAAGGCGTCATTCCATTTCCTTTAGGATCTTCCGTGGCAGTCATGTTATCAATTCTAGCTGTAGGATCAGGGTTGGTATGTTTCTGTATTTGTTCCACTGTAGCTTGGCACAAGCAGCAATCTAATTATGAATATGAAGCATTATGCACCCTGCACCAATTGGGCAAGAGTAACTCTCCAAAGCTCATTCTTTTTCCTAACTGAATTTGGCCTTCAATACAGTTTTGAAGGAGACCTTGAAAACTGTCTAACAAAGCCAGCTAATTATCCTCTAGATCATCATTACTTTTAGCTGATTCACCATTGCCTTTAACTGGTTCCACTAGGGCTTCAGTATCACCAGGCTTTGTCATAAGGTCAACAGACATCGTGTGGAACATAAGAACCTCCTCCACATTTGGCTCCTCAAGAGGAGCAGTAAGCATGTAGTTTCCCATACTTACTTCTGACACTAGCACTTCTGTTGAGGTCTTGTGATATTCTGTGATCATATATTTCATCCTGGGTTCTCTTTCAATCCTTATCTAATTTGGCACCCCTTTCCAGGGACACCACATATGGGAATGATTAGTGGAAACATATCCATTCAAGGCCCTAGTGAAGTCCCTTCCTAAGATTAGGCTGTAAGCATCAAGTATGTTAGCTACCTGTATATTGATTACTTGTTGAACCCTAGGATCAGAAGCAATCTGCATTTGGATCATGTTTAGTTCTCCTACCACATTGACTTCAATCCTATCTAACTGTGTGACTTTCTTCTGTGACTCAACAGGAGTAATTCCCATCGCTCTATAGACACCAAGGGGCATAACATTGGTTGATGCACCTGAATCCAACAAACAATTATGTAAATTTTTACCAAATACTCGGACAAAAATTAAGAAAGGAGGAGTATATGTTTTCCCTTGAAATAGAGTTAACGGAGTATCTACTTGAACGACCTGAGATTTATCCTTTTCTTTCCTATTGTTGTCAGGGGGTACATGGGCTCGATCATGAGATTGATTTAGCCCTCCTATTGGCTGAGAACTTGACACCTTATGGGGATCCCTGCTAACTAGTCTATCTTGTGTCATGGAATTTACAGCATAAGAACCTAAGACTGCATTTCTAATGGATGGAACTCTTAATAGTTCGAATGCTAATAGGTTTACCTTAAGCTTTCAGAGTTCTTCAACAACATACAAAGCCAACTGCTCTTCATTTAAATTAGAGGGGTTTTCCCTAAGGTATTCCATCATCTTTTCTTTCCCTGCATCAACATTTCTTCCTTTTGGGGCATCATCCTGTACCGGACCTTGAGATAAATACTGCTTAGACACCTGAGGCAATGATGGATTGTTGCTAGCATTTGGGTCTGGAGGTGTGTTGAAGTTATTTAGTGGGATGGAAGTAGTAAAGGGGCCTCTAGCCAGTGGGCGCCTATGTGGCAACTCTCTCAAGTCATACCTCCTTATAGGTCTCTGGAAGGTCTGCACTTCTTCAATGCAAGCTTCTTCCACGTCCCTAGGACCATTGTCATTCATTTGACCCTCATCAAACAATTGTGTCATTTCATCTCCATTGCATACCTGATCTACCTTGTCTTTCAGTTGGTCAGATTCTTCTTCAGGCACATTATCCTTACCTTGCAAAAAAGGAGCATGGTTTAATACCAGCACCGGTGAATCGTAAGGACTAGAAGGTACTATATCCTGGTAGCTTGCATTATTTTCTACTTCATACTGAAAGATTGAAGCTGTTGTTTGGAAATCTTGACAGTCCAGCTTTGAATGCTAACTAGTCTTGTGAAGCCTACACCATCTTGACAATGCAGCCTCCGCTAGATATACCCCACTGGGAGGCTTCTATTGATTTACTGGTTGACTGACAGACTAATTAGCAGGCTGACTAATTGGTTGATCTAATGGATTGGGGACTCCCCCATTGTTGGGACTCGTGTTCTAGGTTCTATTCTATCCTAGCTATTGTCTTCTCTCAAAACCTTGTCCACCACCTTGACCTCTGTCAAAGTTCTGACCCGATGATTGTCCCTTATCATAATTTTGTCTTCTATCATTATTATATCCCCTATCATTATTGTAACCTCTTTCATTATAGTATCCTCGATCCTGACGTTGCCCTCTATCCAAGTTTTGATTGGACTGCATGTTTCTCTGGGCAGCTTGCAACTGACCGTTCTGGTTTCTTAAGTAGGTTACCTCCATATTCAGTTTCTTTATTTGTTCTGACAATTCATCCAGTCTTTCCTTGTTAGGATTACTGTATGAAGGTTGATTTACATTATTCTAGGAACAACCCACTGTAGCATTGGGATTTAGTGACTGGTTCAAGACTTTAGAGTTCTGCATGTAGGAAGGATAACTAGTCTGAGGTTGAGCATGAAGGGGTTGATTCACATTTTGCTAGGGATAACTCATCATGGATAACATTTGTCCCATAGGGGATCCTGGGTGATGGACCAGAGGCAACTGAGGTACCTGGTTCATGATAGGAGTATATTGTGTAAGGGCTTGGTTGATAGCTAGAACTTGTCCAGGATGAGCAATGGGTCCTAATGAGGGTAAAGGCCTAGACAGGTGTTGTCTTAGATTTGTGCTAACTTTTACAGCTTCTGCATATGCATCTAGTAGACTCCCAGGGGGGTTATTACTCCATTTCATGAAAGTAGCTGTTAAACTATCTAGTCCTTCATAATAGACTTCTAAGGCAGTGGGTTCATCAATAGCATAAGGGGCCTGTAATCTGGTATAAGCATGATGAAACCTATTGTTAAAGGACCCTATGGGCTCATTGATCTCTCTTTTCACGTTAGTAAACTCATGGTAGAGCTCATTGGAACTAATGGGTATTCAAAAATTTTGCAAAAATGCAGCTTCTAGCTCAGTCCAATGTCGGATAGACCCGGCAGGTAAATGGTTGTACCAATAAAAGGCATCTTCCCCTAGTGAATACAGAAATAACCTACATGCTACATCCTCATCATTTATTCCTCTATCTTTGAGGCCAGTCTGAAAGATTATAATGTGCTCTTTAGCGGTTCTGTTTGGGTCATTGATATGGAACTTTGAACAGAAGTGTTCAAAGTTTTTGGGCATAACATTATAGACAGCAAAGCTCAGTGGAGATGGATTGGTTGCTAGGAAAGCCATTGGTGGAGGTGGGGGTGGAAATGGCTGATTTATGACTAGCTGAGGTTGTGGACTGGGAATGGCCTCAAACTTAGATGAACTTGATGAAGATGGGGATGATGGAAATGAGAGGGGTGGATGGGATGATGATGATTCCCTTCTTCCGTTGGTCCTTCTTGACCTAGTAGGGTCTGGAAACTCTTGAAATTCTTCCTCTCCTGGAGAGGATCTTGTTCTTCTTCAGAATCTCTCAGGAGAGATGGCGTTTAAAAATTGATCCCGCTTGCTTACTTAGGGCCCTCCCTCTAGTGCCAACACTGTTGATCGTTGTTTCTGCACAACAACAACAACATAGACAAGATGCAATATCCTATATCCATTAAAAGGTAAATCTCTATTAGCAAGCCTCAAGAGATAACCCCAAGGTATTCATGTCAGGTCTTGACAATGCATAAACAACTCAATGATAAATGTGAAATTGTTGGTAATCACAATGGGACCTTACTACAAGCAAATGCTGAATCAATTTTATCAAATTTAACAAACTGGTGAGCCTTCCATCCAAGATTTAATACAATGATCAAAGAAATGGAAAAAGAGTGAGGATTTCAAAGATATTTCTAAATCTAAATTACTCCTAAGATTAACAATGAGAGTAATCAATACCCAAAACAGACCAATCCTTCAAAACTGATTTCTGCTTGACCCAGATAAATCTGCTACCTTACAGAAAATAGTGCAATCTTCTAAGGCTCTTAAGATTTTCAATCCATGAACATGCATTCAAATAACCCTATTGTAGTTGAAATGAATGACATTCACGATTGAACTAAGCACAAGGAATATCAAGTCTAGGCTAACTTTGCAAAGCAACTAACAGTCAGTTGGTTGTGAAAAGTATGGACTGAAGGATTGCTTCAAAATTTAAGTATTCGATCACAAACATTATCAGATCGAATCTATCTAGATATTTACCAACTCAAAACAATTTTAAAGATGGAAAACAAGAACCATGCAAGACAAGAGAATACCAGAATGACACCAAATCACAATGACATTAATTATATTCAGATTGTCCCCTGTAGCAACAACTCTGATTTTCTGTTACAATATTTGCTTGAGAGCAACTATTCGATAATTTACTCTACCTCTAACTGGCTAACTTCTAACTAGTTTTCCTCTAGCTTCGACTAAAAATTCTAACCCTTTACAAAGAGGCCAAATGCCCAATATATAGAAACCCAGAAAACCCTGCCGGCCAAGCAAGGGTTTCGCAGCAATAACTCTGCACAACCACCTGGCCAAGAAGGTCATTGAAATAGGTCAAATAGGCAATAAATGCATGTCCCATCGAGGTTGGCCCTGGATCCTTGATGTAGCTCGATCGTCATGCGGGAAGATAATGGGGAAGCACAAATCATGCCGCCACCCATCATCAGCCCCCTTCCCTGCCATCCTTGCGCCGATCTGACTTGTCGTGTAGCCTTAGGAACGCTGCATCCAACTCAGCCATAGGTGGTACTGGCAGAACCCTAAGTGACATCTCAATGGACACAATCTCCACCCTTGAGTGTTTGATCGACCTATCCCAGTCTACTTTGTGTGCCACATGCTTATCAATAACTGTGAGGTAGGTGGCCGCATCATCTAGTTGGTGCTCAGAGATAGACCATCATCAAGTAGTGCATAGATATCACGCCACCACCCTTTCAACTACTCAAAATTCAAATACCTAGTCGCAATTTTCCTTTGTCCTATCATAATTTTGAAAAAAGAAATGGAGCCATCATAGATGCCAGCTAGGGTGTCATCAATGTGTTTTCTCTGTTTGTAAACCTTCCTCAACACTTTCTACCAGATTTGCAACATTTCAAACCATTCCCATGGCTCGACAGCTCTGGAAGAACGAAGAATCTCATCACTAACTAACTTGTCCTGGGTGTATTCCATTAGGGCCCTAGTTTTCTGTAGGAGGAGGTCAGTGTCCTCTTTATCCTGTGCCATTACCTGTTTCAACCATTTAGTGGTCATTACAGCATCCTTACCAACTGATAAAATCTCCCTGATAGTTTCATCACCCTTAATTTGTACTCCTTTCAACCAATTCACAATGGCAAGGGTGAAAGCCTTCATCCTTTCCAGCTCAGATATAGTCTCTTTAGGCAGAGGAAGAGGGATTGATTGACTGTAGTGGCCTTATTAACTCCTCCAAGCACTTCTTGAGGTTCTCATTCTCCCTTTTAAGCTCCTACTTGGTTTTTACCTCTCTTCTCAATCTATCCACCATGACTGCGTTGGAGCCCTCATAATCTTAAATGTCCTGCTCAACCGATGTAGGCCCAAGATTGAAAGTCCATATATTGTAATCGCTCCCAGCCACATCGTCTCTATTTTTATCTGGGACAGGGGTAGCAACATGAACAAATTTGTTGTGTGCCTCATCCCTTTCAACTTTTGAGATTACCCTAGCTTTCTTCTTACCTTTATCTTTTCCAATTTTGGCTAGCAGTACATCCCAATTCGGTGGGCTATCCTCTACTACCACCTACTTTCTCTTTATTTCCTTGTCAAGCCATTCAGGGATAGTAGGATCTAATCGCTCCTCAGCCCATTTCTGTTCATCTTGTTGACCCCTAGGTACCTCCTCATTCAAATTTTGTTCATCAGGAGCTTCATCGGCCTTACTTTCTTCTTCTTCAATATGTTCTTCCTCCTGCCCAGGTGATGGGATCATTTTTGCTTCTACCTCCCTTAGAGGAGATTCAACTGCCTCAGTTCTGATCGGAGAGTCTGTATGTGCAATCATAGGGGATTGCATTATCTTTTCAATCTCGGCCTCTGCACTGTGAAGATCTCGTGCATGGAATTCCTCACCTTCAGTATCTGGATGATCCTTAATATTTTCTTCTTCACCCAGTTCACTTTGAATTTCATGAGCGGGGGGTACATCTCCAAGGTGCATCTCATGGGAGACAACTGGAGGGGAACCTGCTCTAGGCACACCGTCCTTAGGAGAAGGAATCCTAGATTTCCTTGCATACACTTTGGCCTTTTCCTCTGAGCTCTCAACATCTATTACCAAGGGGGTAACTACCTCCTCTGCAACCTTGGGGCCAACCTTCTCTGACAATTTTACAATTCTTCTTCTCTTTAGCATAGGAGCATCAACCTCAGGACCCTGCTCAGACTTTTTAGTCCTTGTCATTTTCTTGGCCTTTGGCCTCCTCTGCTTTTCTATTTCCTGGGCTTCTTCTTCTTGAACACCTTTAGATTTAACTTTAAGAGGGGAGTACAACCTACCCTTGGCCTTAGGGTCTTGTTCGGTAGATTCTTCATAAGTGGAATGGGGATCCAAATCTCCCATTAGGTTGTATGTGCATTGCACACCTTTATTCTCCAACTCCCACAAAGTGTGCTTCAGCCACATCTTGGTAAACTTGAGAACTGGATCCATTAGTTCTTTTAAATCTGCCTGTTCCTCTTCTAGCCAATCCACATCACTGATCGGCCTATCCTTCACCGCCTCATAGGCATGATCTTGGAACAAGTTCCCATTATCCTCCAACTGATCAGGGACTGCCCTCACATTGTACAATCAGACTGCATCAACCAGAAGTCGAGAGAATTTCTTCTTTCGGACATCATACTCATCACTACATTTGGCCCAATAGTCCTCTAAATTCAACCTATGGCAATATTCGTTGCTGGCTCTCTTTTGAGCCTCCCCCATGATATCAAATCTAGACCTTTCAGAGTGGAGAGACAGGCCAAGAGTACTCAATTCTTCCTTTGAGGCTTGGGCAGAACTGATAGAAGGACATACCTCCCCAGTGCCAATCCTCAATGGGAACTCTCCACCAAATCCATTCTTATGCTTATCCTTCTTGACAATTGTATCAAAATCACAAATCTACCTTGTTACTTCCAGCAATATAATGTGGTTAGTGGGGTACCTTGGAAGTCTATATGGGGCCTTTGGCAACCATCAATCTGAATGTAAGAGAAGGTTGGAAATTGAATAAACCAAGCTCCATATTTCCTGATGAGTTCTTTGGCTAGATCTGAAATTCTGACATGTTCTACTTCTTGAAGCATTCTAGTGATATGCATGGTGAATGCATCGTTTGCTCTCCTATAATTTGAACCTCCCTAATGCAACTGAGGGAAAACTTCATAAATAATATCCTGCCCAAAGGTCCCCCTTGAATCCAATCCTCTATAGGGTTGGAACCTAGCAAGTGCATAAACTAGATAGGAGGTCATTGTGAAGGTCTTCGTCTATAACACCTCGGACAACTGTTTATTAAGCACCTGACTGATGACCCCTGCCCAGTGGTAGTCAATTTTCTCTTGTTCCATCCTTACAATTGCATGGAACATCCAATTCTCAAATGTACCAGCACTCTTCAATCCAACTACCCTGCTCAGAAAGGTGATGGCATCATAATACTCCTTGAATTTGGCTTTGAATACCTGTTTGGGTAGTTTGGAGTAATGGGACTTAGGCTTCTCTAACCAAGAATTGATTAGCTGTTGAGACCTCACAGTTTGGTTGTAATAGTACTCCTGGGATGCCTCAATGGTGAATCCTACCACATGAGATCTCTCGGGCATGTTGAAGGTTTGAGCGATGGAGACCAGGTTGAGATTTCCAATAATTCTCCCTTGAGGACCAATTATCATTTGCATGTCCTAAACATAGTGTCTGGCGCACTCAAGGACCAGCTCATAGCATTGCACTATTGAAGGGAAACCATCCACATGGGCCAAACCTGACTCTTTCATTCTTCTAGTCACCAAAGGAGGATCCTCGGCTGATGTCCTTGCTTTGAATTCTTCATAGTTCTAGAGGCCAACGTTGGTGTCAATAATTTTTGACCAGATAGAGGTGATCTTACTCTCAGGGACCTTGCTCTTAATGTCCAGCTTGATTCTTTCTACATCAGATAACGAGGACCCAGCTCCAGCCTTGCTTGATTTGGCCTGCATTAAACATGAAAACACAATAAGAATCCTAGGAAAGCAAGGTCAAGCCATGAAAACACCATTAGAATGCATCCCAAATAAACCAGGTGTTATTAAAATTCCTATAAAATGTCTACAACAAATTTTGGGTTTCAAGGCCACCCACGGAATCTGGGCTAGAGAGGAATTTTGGAAAATTCTAGTCCGCTCAAATTCCAATGGAGTAACCAAGAAACACCTACTTAATCCTTAAATTTGATCACTTTTCATCAATAGACCACATGGGAGATCCAAATACAGCATGAATAAACCAACAAATGCACTAAAAAATCATCAACAGGTCACGTTATTCAATATTCCTTTGCATTTAAGTAGGTCAATGAGAGATCTCCCCATGGGGTGAGGTCTTGGTGAAGGTAAAGGTCCTGTCGACTGATGGGCATTCAAGATCCTATCATTGTAAGGACGAAAATACAATGGAGACCTGATAGAGCAAATGAAGACTATTTCAGTAAAGCCCTAGGTGATCGATATATGGTCTCACCGAAGGACAAATGTCACAGTGAAGAAAGCTCAGAAAGAACGGAGAGTCCTGGACTCTGACACCAAGACATGATTTCACCCAAACACTAAATTAACTACGGATTTCGACGAGACTAAACCAGGGCAAGCTAGGAATGGGCTCCTTATAAATTCCCTGGTATTCTTGATCAATCTTAAGCTGAAATATTCAAACACGACATTGCCCTAGGTTTAAACCTATTCACCTACGATTAGCACACTGGCCAGAAATTAGTTATTTCAACAGTTTAGTCACTGCTAGGTTTATGGATTACTCTTAGGCAAGACCCATTAGAATGCAAATGAACTTGTGAATTAAAAACTCGCCCGGGAGATAACAAGGACACAACACTGAATAACCCAAGCGCAAAACACACAGGAAACCAAAGCCAAAAAGCCCCAATCGTGCCATTCATAAATCAAATCAGAGCAAAGCACTTAGGCACATACCATTATGAAGTGTAAATTGGTTGCAACAGCAACAAACACGAAGCTCAAGGATGTCCCTAACGAAAACAAGCGAGGATGCGCCAGAAACCACCACCAAATCAAACAAAGCAAGCCCCAAACAGTTCAAAATGAAGTCAATTAATCGTAGAGAAAGCACATACCAGCTCAAATGATGGCAAATAGTGAACATAATAGCACAAAAGATCTTAGAAATCAAGTAGGACCTACCCTTCAAAGCGTGTACAAAGCCATTAATGCACTCAATAAGACAGTCATGAAGCCCGCGAAGCTGATGATAGGGTGGAATCCGGGAAAGTCCGGCCCAGGTAGAAATCTGCGAAGAGCCAAAATTCCCAAACAACAAGATCTAGCTGGAGGTTCAAGCAGGATCTGGGAAAATCCGACCAGGGCAAAAAATCTTGAATCAGGGCAAAAGCCCGAAACTCAATCAGAACTCAAGATTTTCAACGAATAACCTAGGAAAAAACTTAGGAAATAAAAATAAACATTCAAGCATCGTGCCCAAGTAAGAAAAAACCCCAAAAGAAAGGGCCAAAAAACCAAAAACCGAAGCAAAAGAGGGTCCCTTCTTTCAGCAGGCAGTGTGTGCGAAAAACTGCACAACAGATCCTTGCAATGATCTTACTATCATTTATCCCCAGAGGGAGCCATTGTTGGAACTGTAAATTTCTGATGATTTTCATGTTGTCCATACCCATGCATTTTCCTAATGAGTCCTACCTTGAGCACATTTTCCTCTCTTCATGATATTTTTCTCCATTTTTTCCCATATAGCCCCATAAAATCCATTGGGTCATGCATTTTCCATATTGCAGTTCCTATTGGCATAGGTTCATTATGGTCTCCCCGACCCATTGAGCAGTCTTATTAATATGAGTCTATGTTTCCTATCGGAAAGACTCATCTCATGTCACAGTGATCACAAGTCATGTGCATTTACCAATTGGCAAGACATACATGTTGTTTCGGTGAGAAAGAGGGAACATGTCGGCATGAGTCATGATATTCGGGATAGGGTCTTGGAAAGACCTTATTGTCTCATCAACCAGCGGTGGAAGGATTGTCTTATCGGCAAGAGTTAAATGCTCCAGTGAAATGTCATAATGATTTTGTCGTGTCTCACCAACTTGTACAAAAGGTTATCTCGGTAGGAGTTGGTGATGTTTGGAGTGATGTCTCAGTGACTTTGTTGGGTCTTGCTGACATAATTTTTTTATCAAAAGGTTATCGGGAGGTGTCTCACCGAACGACATATGAGGATTCACTTCGGCTGGACTAAGCGATATCGGTGTGAGGTCTCATTGAGTGACCTTCAGTCTCACCAAAATTACACAAAATAATTTCAATCGGTGTGAGATTGTTGTTGTCTTGGCGACCTAATATGAGCTTAGGTTGTTTCATTGAGACAAAGATTTGGCCGATGTGATATCTCCCCAAGAGCGAAAAGTCACGGAGACAAGTTTGATCACGTGGGCTCTCGATGAAACATAATGTAATTTGTATGATGTTTCACTGACTCCATGGAGTCACAGCGAAAGCGAATAAAACCAAAGGGGGCGACTGACAACAATATTATTGCCTTCAACATACTTACGAGGTTGTCTCAGCGAATGATCAATGAAGATTCAAGCACTATGGCCAACGTGTGAATGCTAAATACAGTTGCAGGCTGACATGAAATATGCTCGATTATAGCGATTGGCCAACATGGGTCTTGGATTTTGAAGCGATATGTTTCCTGATGTATCTATATAAATATTCATTCCTGATTGTGAATGGAATCATCAGATATTAGATCAGAATTAGATGAGATTTCAGTAGGTAGATTAGGAATGGCTACAGTAGAATAAAGTTCTCATATCAGAGACTATGATGCATGTTTTCAAATGGCGATTTCAATGAAAATCAGTTGGTGTGGCAAGTTATTTCTAGTGTCAATTGTATGTTGAGTTTATTGAAAAGTATTGCTAAGCTGTCTCCAAGTTGATTCTTTCTGGTTGTTTAAATTGATATAACAAGTTTATTTTCAGTTTATCAGTGCACATTTGTTGTATCTATGTGATTAATTGATTGGTTCTTTCAAGGAGAGATTAAATCCTTTTGGTTGATCACAATAATCAGGGAGATTCATCTAGATTATTAAAGTAGAGCTTAGTAGTCATAATCTTGCATGTTTATACAAGTTATAAACAAATCATATGCCGACAATTTGAGTTTCTACCAAAATAAGTTGCCCACTTTTGTTTCATTCGACTCCACATACCCAATAAGGCACTGGTCTCTACAATTTCATCATTAAGATCCATTCATTCTCTTTACATCTGTTAATTGAGCATAATAGGATTTAGATTAGAATATTGTTATTGCACTTGAATTCATTTGTTCACTTCCATCTGCCATTGTGGACAAATCACTGCAAGGAAGATAATCATAAGTACATAAAGTCTGCTTCATTAGTTAGGTACACCTTCCTAGGTCTAGCAGCACCTGAAGAGTAGAAGGTTGAATGCTTTTGACCTTGTCTGTTACCCTAAAGTGTATCAAGAGATTGGCAACCTCTTGAGGCATTCCGCCTACATTTTTGAGAGCTAACAAAACCCACTGTGAATGTGTAGTACACATTACAACACTAGATAAGGTCCACTTGATTTTTAAGCCTCCTAACTTTAATGTGAAGATGTAAATAAATATATTCTACAACATTAAATTAGGACAGAGTTAAGTTAATTGAGCTTAAAAAGGGCCCAAGACCTAATGTGGATGTGTAAAAACCTCACAACACAAGATCAAGGTGACATTAAGTCTAATTTATCATTAATTGTTATTGAATTAAGAAAGGAGATTTTTTTTGTACACTACAATAAGTTAGGGAAGCCCTCCACTCTCGGCTCTCTGTGACTTGGAGCCTTGACATTGTTGGTCCCCCTCTCTTACATTTTGGTGAACCCTATTGTGTGGTCTCACAAGGCACCCCAAGACTATAAGACTTGGTGACCCAAGTGAAAAACTAACACTTATGGAAAGTGATTGCTAGTTGGAAAGATCACTAAAAGTAAAAAAAGAAAAGAGAAATATTTTCGAAAAGACTACTTTGTAATTCAAGTGTTTTGGGTATCGGGTATCAAGAACTGGGAAAGCTAGAAAAGTAAAAGGTAAAGTAAAGTGTTGAGCGAAGTATTTCGATCTGGGAGCCAAAGTATGGTAAAAATAGAAGTTCCGATAAAAGCCAAGGTATAGGAAAATTATAAGGAAAATTTGAACACTGGGTACAGAGTACCAGGTAACAATGCAATGTAAAGTTTCAAAATTTTAAGATTATTGAAAATGTTTGATGGTCTAGTAACCTGATCTAAAAGATAATTACGCAAGAATATATGGATTTTCTTGAAAGTGTGTTATTTATGATTGATTTATAATGATAATGGATTAATGATGGTTTTATTTACATGATATTTTTATAAATGTTTTTAAAAGGGATTTAATAGGTTGAATTTGTGATTGTAGGAGATGCAGATTTCAATGCAAAGTTCGGGTATGGATGGTCAGGAAAATTTGGATCATGGATAGAATCATATCCAGATTGGGATATACATTTTGAGAAATTATGTGAAGTAACTTGAGTCATCAGAATACTAGGGATCCTAGTATTTCACATACAATGCAAGAAAGTGACAACCTCTAGGGAAGACCATTTCTTATAGTAGAAAGCCCGAGCCAGAGTAGAAGTATAGGAATAAGATGATAAAGCAATCATTTTGAATATATAGGAAAGTTCCTACATACTATCCTGATTCAAGTTATTATCTTGGCAATAATAAACATATGAAACACCTGAAGGACATCAATGTCCAGATAGAGGTTGACCTTCATTGACTTCATTTACAATTCTCTTCCTAGTTATCTTATTCCATGTGTCTTGATGTGATTCGCCCCTTGGATTTACTCTCATGTATTTTTCTTATCCTACCTAGTTTTTACTTCTATAAAAGGCCAGAGGATACTTCTTTTTAAGTTAAGTTCAAAATTTGTGGATGTTGAAAGAGCCAAAACTTCTCCAATTTTTGTTCTTTTTTCCTATTTTCTAAATCATTCTAGTCTAAAAACTTGTATGCGCATAGAACTTAATCAATATCAAAGAAAAATTGATAGCTACCTATCTCATGTATCTTTTGTAGCCGGTTTGTTAGTTCAGTCAAATAAGACTGTGTGTTGCACCATTTAAGGGTGCATACAAAACCTACTTCATGTCCAAAGTAAACCCCCTTATTTAAAATCTTGCACCATTTTATGCCTAGTTGTGAAGAAATCTAGTGAAGTATAAAGTGGTTTGCTTTTATTTGATCAAATATTGGGGAATGTGTGGAGAATACCCAAGAGAAATTTTATTTTTTAGTATTTTGATGCTTTATTTTAGACTAGATTTTAAATTTTAGAAAGTGTTCTACAAAAAAAGAGATGAATGAATGGAAATATTATTGAAAATATTTCATTTATATGAAATTTTTGAATGATTAAAGCTAAATCTACTTAAGTGATAGAAAAATTGTTTGATGTTCATGAAATTTTATTGCAAATTTATTGATTTTGTGAGATTATTTTACAATCAAACTAAAACTATTTTATCTGATACTTATGATTTTTAATGAAATTGGATATAACCATAGACCCTTTGAGATTAACAAAAATATCACATCATACCCTAAAGTGAACCTAGTATGGTCAAGACCTGACTACCAAAGCCTTGGGATTAAGTTAAGTCAACCTTTTCCTCTTTACTCAGACCCTTAGGTTGCCCTGGTTCAGTCTTTCAAGTAAAGATAGCTTCTTCATGGTTTTCTTGTGAGGATTTTATTTTCACTATTGTTGTGAGTAACATCATCATCAAAAAACCTAATGTGAACCATTTTGGTTCTATTTGGCAGGACTGAAGGGTTATTTCCTTGTGATATAGGAGTGTTGTAGGTGTGAGTGTTGTGAGGTGTTTCGCCTTATAGCCCAACTTGTGACCCCTAGTAGGTGTAGTTGGAAGGTTCTGTAAGTATTGTGGAACAAAGCCTTAACTGGGTCATTATTCTATCTCAAACCTTTGGGGAGCTTTGTGAGAGTTTCATTTAGTCTGTGTGATGTCCTCTTTCTTGCATCTTCCTATCCCCTCTACGCATCCTGTGAGTAGTAGTTCAATTATAACCTTCACTTCACAAGACCTACCAATGGGATTTAATAGAGAACCATCTCCTCTTTATATCCCTACATGAATCAATGGGAACACTATAGCAAGTTTTCTTGTTGACTCAACATCTCAGGTTAATATCATAACTGGGAGATCGTGTTAATTAACTTCCTACATAAAGATGGGTACAATGCACCTATGAGAACCATTTGTATGCATAACAAACTTTATGTACCTCCCCTTAGTAGCATTTTTTTGTTAGTCCTTTTTGGACCTAAATCTATAAACCTATTGTTTGACATAATCCTAGGGTTTGAACTCTTCAAAGTGAAGTCGGGTATCCCATGGTTAGTAGCTATGAACATAGTTTCCTCGATTGTGCACAAATGTTTGAAATTTATTCATGAGGGTTTTGTACATGTGATCCATGACAACGGTTATAGACCATTGGTTGCACATGGTAGTTATTCTCTAGATCACTTTTTGGCTAGCACCCATTGGTCCTCTCTCACCTAGGAAGGACCTCTTGTACCAAACATATCAAAAGTACAAGAAAGGGTGCTTGATGCCTAGAGTAAGGTACGCTCCATCACCTTATGTTGTTTATCATAGGGAATGCTTAAAAGATGACAGTGATGCCACCAAGGCCCATAGAAGAGAATCCCTCTCAAGTTCCTTCTTCTTTGTCTTCCAATATCCAGCCTAACGCTTCCTCTCACCCCGTTGTGGCACCATTAGATTTTATTCCATGTTTGCAAGAGAATCCTTTGGTACTAGTTTGGTGAAAGCCCGAGTGTCCTATGTTTGAGCTTCCTATTCTTCCCATGGAGCTTAAGCCCATTCAATATGGTAGAAGAAAGGGTCCCCATGGGGAATCCTCTATGTCTCAGCCTTTGCAACCCCCTATTGCTCCTACTCCAAAAGAAATTTCTCAATCGCTCCCTCCTACTCTCATTTAGGAGTCTGTCCCTCCACCAAAAATGGTTGTGGTGCGCACTCCTATGGCTAAGCAAGAGCCTTTTATCCCTTCATATCTCCTTGCCTCTAGCTCAAAGAGTCATAGAAATTACCTTGTGCATAAGCGTAAGCACTAAAAAAAGGCTCTAGCAATTGAGTAGGCCACTTTGCAAAGAAAGGAAGAGGATTCGATCACCCCTACTTCAAGGCCTCTTGATGCATCTCCTCTCTCCTCCCCTCTGCTTTCATTTAGTCTAGCTCAGTATCACTTCTAGCTCCCACTATGAATGTGAGTGCACCTAACCCTAAAAAGGTATAGGTGTTTATCACATCTTTGGCTAAGGTGCCCATGTTGATTTTCCTTCCAGAGATTATGCCATTTCCTAAACCCATGTACATGCCAAATACCTTGGTGGTGTCCACTGTAGCTTTTTCCTCCTCCTCCATGTCCCTTACCTCATCTATGGGGATTTCACATCCTCCAATGAAGAAAAATGTGGAGGTTGGCCCTTCTAGCAATGGGGGGCATAAGAGGATCCCACCTTCTCTAAAGGGTCATCTTATGCTAGCTTGTTTTGTTCTAGTGACAGAACAAGTTCTAGCTTCCCTTGAGTTTGTCACTGCTCTCGAATCGCTCAATGAGCCAAGTGGTGAATCTCGGGTGCAATCCCCTTTGTCCACTGAGGTACAACATGGAGCTCCTATAAATTTCATGTTCAACTCTCTAGATTAAGTTTCGGCCTTGTTGGAGATCTTCCCAAAATCCCTGACCATAGCTCCATAAGAACCGAGTGGAGAAAACCTTGTGGGAGCTTATTCATTATCCCCTATTTTGGGAGGGTTGGAAGCTCCTCCCCTTAATATTCCACCACTATAGACTCTTCCTCCTTCCCCTTATAATGATCTACATTTGGAAGCAGATGACCTCTTGGTTGATGATTGTTATGGAGAGGCCCCTTTTTAATCTATAGAATAGATTTGTGTGTGTTGTGATGTGTCCCACCATGCTCATGCTATGTGTTCCTGGATGACCCTTGTCACCCTTATTGGTTCTTGGATAAAAGAGTGATTTTTGTGTCGTGAACCTTATTATATTTGTATCATCATTCTTCCATGTTTGTGCTTGATTTTTGGAAACTGGGGACGATGCAAAGCATTGGGGGAATTTAAGCTTCCCTTCCATGTTGACCTAATTTTTTATTTTTACTTTTTCTTCCATGCATTCTTCTTGATTTGGTGGGGATTGATGATATTTCACCTTGCACCATGGTTACCTATTATTTACATTTAAGCATGAGCATAATCTAACCCTGTAAAATCAAATCCCCTTGTGCCTCTTGTTTGTGATTGTTTCTATTTCACTCTTTTCTTATATCTCTCTCTTCTTTGCTTGAGTTGTCCCTCCCATGTTTGAAAATGTCACTTTCAAAATACTTCAATTTAAAAAAATGCATTCATAGCCAACAAATATTTTCTTGACAGTCCTTCCAAACCCTTTTTTTCAAAAATCACATTCTCGACTTGGACCCCTAACTAAACATGTTTCCTTCATCATGGGTTCATAAATAAAGAAATTTGAGAACCTTCCTCCCAAGTGGGAGCAAATTTTTCTTTTGGGAGATGCCTCGAACTTCCCCTCATGAGGGGGCATTTTCTTCCTTTCAAATTCCTTCATGAGAGAGAACTTGGTGGTTTCCATCTTGTAGGTTTGTGGGCCTGTGAGATGCTTTCATCTTGCAGGATTCATCCATTGTTGGTTTGAGGTCCTTCAGTGTACTTTGTGCAAATTCATATTTTTGTGGGGATATGGAGTCTTTTTTTTTTAAACTCCCTAGGGAGGGTACTTGTGGAGTCTGTTTCTAGATCGCGCTCTATTTCCTCGACAATTTAGATATAAATTTCTAACCATAGTAACTCTTCGATCTACTTTACCGAAGAACTCATTAGTTCTCATGCTCGCTAAAGTGGGGGGAAATGTATAGGAGTAAATTTACACCCCTTAATAAAATTATCCTTTCACATACCCTCACCTTAGAAAATAAAATTTGAAGGAAAAATTCCACATCACCGAACTGCCTTACATCCACTTGGCATATGTCCTTTGTTTCAATGAGAGAATATTTGTCGGAGACACATGTGTAGTGTGTAGATGTCTATGTGGAACACTATTGTCCCTAACGAATTCTTGTATTTGAAGCTAGCAAAGGCATTACACACCTAATTGGAGTTGAATTGTAACATCCCCCTTTGACCAACCGACCTAAAAAATGGTAGATTGTTCCTCATTCTACCTTCAAATTCACCCATTTTCACTTCACTTGATCTTCAAACAATCTTCTAGAAATCCTCTTAAACTAAAGTCTAAGCAATTTATCTTCACTCTTTCACTCTCAAGCAACATTCTAGTACTCCATTGTAGTATCTTTGAAGCTCCATCAATTCCACATTGTAAGTGTGAGGCAAACCATAGAACTATGGGCTTGGAGTCTTGTGAGAGTTCCTTTCATCACCACTATGGTTGTGGTGACCTTGCCAATTCCATACCTTGCATTCTCCTCCATTGGCTAGTGAGACTTTGGGTGGAGGTGGTAACTCTTCAATCCTCTCCTTTGTGATTTTATTGAGTAGTATAGTATTGTTTTGTAGTGTTTGTTGCTCTCTTTTCTTTACTTTATTGCATATTCTACTCCATTTCTTTTTGGTTGTCCATGGAGGTGGAAACACCAAAATAGGGGGCTGATTAAGGTAGGTCCCTATACATCCCCAACAATTTTCCCTCTTTCTTGTGTATAGGTGAGCATACATGTGGAGCTAACTGGTGAATTGGTGCTTCTGTGACTTATTCTTTGTCACTCTATTATGAAACTACCTTCTCTATTACTTACGTATATACTTTTTGTATTTTGTTATCTTGTCACTTTGATTAAATTCAATTAGCTAGGTTGTTTAGCTATTTTTTTTTATGTTTCTATTGTTCTCATTGTTCTTTGGTCATACAGACGCTAGCATGCCATGTTGTCATCCCAAAATTGTGTTGTTGTCCTTAGACAAAGAGCTATCTAAGATGCAATACCGACTCCGAAAACCAGCTCACCTAGCCCAAACTTGAAACTCAGGTTTGTAGAGTGGAAAAAGTGTTATACAACACTCTTCACTTTTGATCCCCTTCCTTTAGACTGAGGTAAGTTAGGGCAGCCCTCCACTCTTGGCTCTCTATGACCTAGATCTTTAACATGGTTGGGCCCCCTCTCTTATAGGAATATTCAAAATAATGAAATCAAAGGAATCCAAAATAGAATGAAAGAAAATATAAATAAAATGTTTAAAGACTTCACATACCTAAAAAATAGAGATTCGAATGGAGGAGTTCTACCCATTATGTAGGCTTTGCTTCTTCTTTCTTCAAATTCCTTAATGGTTAGAGTTTTTCAAAAGCTTGTTTCCCTCCAAACTTCAATTGTATATCACTCTTGAATGGAATTGAGACTTGAATTGATATTATAAGCCTTTCAATGTGAAAAATATACTATTTCATGAAAAGATGGTGGAAATATCACAAAAAAGGTGGAGGAATGTGAAAAACTTGTATGCACACTTCACAAAAAGCATAAAAAATCTTCTTTTTTCCATAACATGCACATAACAAGGAGAATATGCAAGATGTGGTCCTAGAGATCATGGGTATATTTAAATTTTTAATATTTTTAGAGAAATAAAAAACACGCTCTCATTATAACATGCTCACATTATAACATGAGTGTGTTATGTCTTTCTAAACAAATGACTACATCTCAACTACTTCAAAACATGCTCACATTATGAAAAAGTTGATTTTTTATAGGTTTATTTTCTCTCTCTATCATTACCCATCCATCCCCCTTATCCATATATGTCTCTCACTTATCCCTAAACCCTCAAACCTGTACATTATGGATTAAACCCTAATCAGTTAAACCTTAAACCCTAAAACCTAATCTCTCTCTCCCACTCTCTATCTCCCTCCCTCTATCTCTCTCTCTATCTTGCTCACTTGTATTTCTCTTTGACCCTCTCTCTTTCAATCCCTCTATCTCTCTCTCTATCTCACTCACTCCCTATATCTCTCTCCCACCCTTTCTCTCTCTCACATCTCTCCCTCCTACCCCTCTCCCTCTCTCAGGTCTCTCTCTCTCTGACTCAATCACTCCTATCTCTCCCCCCTCTACACTTAACTCTTAAACCCTCTACCCTCTACCCTTATCCCTCTACTCTCTATCTCTCTCCCACTCCCTCCCTCTCTCTCTCTCTCTCTATCTCTCTCTCTCTCAAGTCTCTACCTCCTAACCCCTCTCCCTCTCTCAAGTCTCTCTCTCTCACTCATTCCTATCTCTCTACCCTATACCCTTAATCCTTAAACCCTTAAACCCTCTACCCTCTAAACTTAACCTTCTACCCTTAACCCTCTACACTCTATCTCTCTTCCACTCTCTCTCTCTCCCTCTCCCTCAAGTCTCTCCCTCCTACCCCTTCTCCCTCTCCCCTCTACCCTCTACCATTAACCCTTAAAGACTTAAACCCTTAAACCCTCAACTCTCTACCCTCTATCTCTCACCCATTCCCCCCCTCTCTCTTTCCCCTCTACCCTTAACTGTAAAAAATAAACCATTAACCCTTAAACCCTAAACCCTTACCCTCTACCCTCTACCCTCTCTCTCTCTCTCTCTCAAGTCTCTCCCTCCTACCCCATCTCCCTCTCTCAAGTCTCTCTCTCTCACTCACTCTATCTATCTCTCTCCCCTCTACTCTTAACCCTCAAACCCTCAAACCCTCTACCCTCTACCCTCTATCTCTCTCCCACTTCCTCCATCCCTCTATCTATCTATCTCAAGTCTCTCCCTCCTACCCCTTCTCCCTCTCTCAAGTCTTCCACTCTCTCTCTCTCTCACTCCTATCTCTCTCCCTCTACCCTTAACCCTTAAACCCTTAAAATCGCTACCCTCTACCCTTAACCCTCTATCTCTCTCCCAATCACTCTACCCTCTATCTCTCCCCCACTCCCTCTCCCTAGCCCCCACTCTCTCTCTAAATTATATCCCTCCTACCCCCTCTCCCTCTCTTAGGTCTCTCTCTCTCTCAATCACTCACTCCTATCTCCCCTCTACCCTCTACCCTTAGCCCTAAAACCCTAAACCATTAATCCCTCTACCCTCTATCTTTATCCCACTCTCTCTCTCTCAAGTCTCTCCATCCTACCCCTTCTCCCTCTCTAAGGTATCTCTCTCTCACTCACTCACTCCTTATATCTCTCTCCTCTGTACACTTAACCCTCTACTCTCTACCCTTAACCCTTAAACACTTAACACTTAAACCCTCTACCCTATATCTCTTTCCCACTCCCTCACTCTCTCTCTAGTATATCTCTCCTACCCCCTCTCCCTCTCACTCAATCCCTCTATCTCTCTCCCCACTACCCTTAACCATAAACCCTAAGCCTTTAACCCTTAAACCCTAATCCATTAAACCCTCTACCTTGTACCCTTAACTATCTACCCTCTATCTCTCTCCCACTGCCTCTCTTTCTTTATTTCAAGTCTCTCCATCCTACCCCCTCTCCCTCTCTCAATTCCCTCTATCTTAATCATTCACTCCTTCTATATCTAACTCCTCTACGCGTAACCCTCTACCCTCTACCCTTAACCATTAAACCCTTAAACCCCCTACCCTCTACCCTTAACCCTATATCCCCTATCTCTCTCCCACTCCATCCCTCTCTCTCTCTCTCAATTATCTCCCTCCTACTCCCTCTCCCTCTCTTTGGTCTCTCTCTCTCTCTCATTTACTCCTATCTCCCTCCCCACTACCCTTAACCCTGTATCTCTTTCCTAGTCCCTTTTTTTCTCTCTCGCTCTCACTCACTCCCTCTATCTCTCTCCCCTCTACCCTAAACCCTAAACCCTAAACCCTTAACCCTTAAACCCTAAACCATGAAACCCTCTAATCTCTACCCTTAACCCTATACCCTATATCTCTCTCCCACCCTCTCCTCACCTCTCCTCTCAAGTCTCTCCCTCCTACCCCCTCCCCCTCTCTCAAGTATCTCTCTCACTCACTCAATCCTTTTATCTCTCTCCCCTCTACTCTTAACCCTCTACCCTCTACCCTTAACCCTTAAACCATAAACCCTTAAACCCTCTACCCTTAACTATATACCCTCTATATGTCTCCCACTCCCTCCATCTCTCTCTAAGTCTCTCCCTCCTACCCCCTCTCCCTCTCACAGGTCTCTCTCTCACTCACTCAGTTCGTCTATCTCTCTCCTCTCTACCCTTAACACTTAAACCCTCTACACTATACATTTAACCCTCTACCCTCTATCTCTCTCCCACTGCCTCTCTCTCTCTAAAGTCTCTCTCTCACACTTTCTCACTCCTATTTCTCTCTCCTCTACCCTTAACCATCTACCATCTACCATCTACCCTTTACCCTCTATCCACTATCTCTCTCCTACTCCCTCCCTCTCTTTCTCTCTCAAGTCTCTCCCTCCTACTCCCTCTCCCTCTCTCAGGTCTCTCTCACTCACTTGTTCTCTCTCTCTCTCCCCTCTACCTTTAAACCTATACCATCTACCATTAACCCTAAAACCCTCTACCTCTCTCCCACTCCCTCCCCCTCTATCTCACTCACTCCCTCTATCTCTCTCCCCTCTACCCTTAACCATTAAACCCTAAACCCTTAAATCCTCTACCCTCTACCCTCTATCGCTCTCCCACTCCCTATATATATATCTCAATTATATCCCTCCCACCCCCTTTCCCTCTATCAGGTCTCTCTCTTTCATTCACTCAATCCTTCTATCTATCTCTCCTCTACCCTTAACCCTTAAACCCTCTACCCTCTATCTCTCTCCCACTCTCTCTCTATCTAAAGTCTCTCCATCCTAACCCCTCTCCCTCTCTCAGGTCTCCCTCTCTCTCACTCTCTCCCTCTATCCTTAACCCTAAGCCCTAAACCATAAACCCTTAAAATATCTACCCTCTACCCTCTATCTTTCACCCACCTCTCTCCCTCTCTCTCTCAAGTCTCTCCCTCCTACCCCCTCTCCCTCTCTTAGGTCTCTCTCTCACTCGGTCACTCCCTCTATCTTTCTTCCCTCTACCCTTAATCCTTACACCCTAAACCCTTAAACCCTCTACCCTCTACCCTTAAACCTCTACCCTAAACCCTCTACCCTCTACCCTCTACCCTTAACCCTCTACCATTAAATCCTCTACCATAAAACAAATACTCTCTACCTTCAACCCTAATCCCTCAACCCTATACCCTCAACCTAAAACTCTCAACCCTCAACCCTTAAACACTAAACCCTTAAACCCTCTACCCTCAACCCAATTCCCTCTACCCTATACCCTAATCCCTCAAACCTATACCCTCTACCCTATACATTGGAACTTCAACCATAATCCCTTAAACCTATACCCTAAACCCTATACCCTCAAGCCTAAACCCTCATCCCTAAACCCTTAAACCCTAAAACCTTAAACCTTCTACCCTTTATCGTTAACCTAATACCCTCTACCATCAACCCTAATCCGTCAACCCTATACCCTTAACCCAATACCCTAAACCATCAACCCTATAGGTCATCAACCCTATACCATCAATTCTCAACCCTCATCTATCTTTGTCCCTCCCTCCTCTTCTCTCCTCTCTATCTCACTTCTCCCTCCATATCTCACTCCATCCATACCTCCATTTCTACCCTAATCCCTCAACCCTATACCCTCAACCCTTAAACCCTTAAACATTCAACCCTAAACCCTAAACCATCAATTGTCAACCCTTAAATCCTCTACCCTCAACCCAATACCATCTACCATCAACCCTATACACTCAACCTTTAAACCCTTAAAATGAAGTAAAATCTATAGACTAATACTTGAACCCTCAACCCTTAAACCCTCTACCCTCTACCCTCTACCCTCTACCCTCTACCCTCTACCCTCAACCCTCAACCTTCAACCATCAACCCTTAATGTTGAAAAATGTGCCTCAATTTTTTGGCTTGGAACTCTCTTAAAGACTTGACATTTTTCCCTTTGTTGGCCTTCTTTGTTAGACTATTGTCAAATTCTAGAACATTGAAACCTAAGTCGTAGGGTTTTGAAAGATCATAACTTGGTGACTTTGAGCTGGTCATGGGATGGATGGATTTAAAAACTATGGAACATATGTTGTGGGGTTCATGAGCTCTATACCCTCCCGACATGATGATCTCATTTTTATCATGGGTTTCGGGATTTTCCAAACCTCCAACTAAAGGTTTTGAATTTCAGGTTTCCCCTAATATGGTGATGGATGACTCGGTGACTCATGGAGAATGTTGTGGTGGGACTTGATTGGTGATGCATATATGGAGATGGTGATTATAGATTGGATGATCATGTAATTCATATCCTTGTTGTGAATTACGTGGATGTCATCAGTGTGAACATGCATAGCTTTCCTGGTAACCAATATTGGAACAACTACTCTAGTGACAAATTAAATAAAGATTTGATCTTCATGGTGGTGGCATGATTTACAAAGGTGATCAAGATCAAATTGGATTGGATGTATAGTAGGATTCATTGAATCTAAATTCAAATTATTTATATCAAAATTAAATGGCATGCAACTCGATGAAGTGGGTAGTTGAATGGTTTTACATTCTATGATTTTATGAACATTGAATAGTGTGAGGTGAAGGGTAATCTATGAGTAAGGTCGACCAAGGGATTGTATTGTTGTTTTGAGTTAACATACAAGAGTGAATTCTATAACTCTATATGTAATCTATTTACTGAAATACAAAGTGACTTTACTTGGTGTGTGGGTTTTTCTCCTGTAAGGGTTTTCCCACATAAATCTGGTGTTATCTCTCTGTGTGATTTTTTGTCTATCCTTTTATTCTATGAACGTGCATCTCAAATGAATGTAACTTGTTAAATAAATATTTTTCTACACTTCTTTCCTAAGGATTTTGCATTAGGAAGGTGTTTCCACACTATGTTTTTCCTTACAAGTGGTATCAGAGCCTGGCTAGTTGTGTTATCCTTGTGAGTAGGTCTAGTTTTTTGTGCTAATCCTATTCAGTGGGAGTATTGAAAAAGAAGAATTGATTGTCTTGTTTATAGTTTGAGATGGAAAGTACCTTAGGTAGAGTAGAAATTGAAAATTTCAATGGTGAAAATTTTGAGTCCTGGAAACTCAAAATGGAAGACTTTTTGGTTGATAGAGACCTATAGAATGTTGTGTCTAGAACTATGCCACAAGGTATGAAGCAAGAAGATTGAGACCTCATAGATAAAAAAGCTAGAGGGTTGATAATACTTTTTCTATATAATTTTGTACTATTGAACATCCATGAGGAGAAGAATGCATCTTCATTATGGAAGAAACTTTGTGAAATTTATCAAGAAAATTATCTAGTGAATAATTTATTCCTAAGGAAGAAGTTGTACTCCTTGAAGATGGAAGAAGGTGCATCTATAGTCGACCATCTGAATTCATTTAATATGATTGTTGCTTAGTTGGCATTTGTGGGTGTGAGGATAGAGGAGGAGTATCATTGTATGCTTCTATTATGTTCCTTACCTAACACTTACAATCATCTGGTAATGGCTATTGGAAGTACAACAACTACTTTCAAGATGGAAGTTGTGGTTGATTCGCTGCTATCAAAAGAAACACAGAGGAATTCTTCTAAAATGGAAAAGGAGGCTCTTGTTGTTCAGGGTAGATCAAAGGAGAGAGGCAAGAAGAAAGACAAGAATTCTAAATACAAATTTGAGGGGAAATCAAAGTCTCTTGGTAAGAAGTCCAAGGTGAAATGTTGGAACTATGGGTAGACTAGTCATATATGAAAGGATTATAAGGAGGAGGAGAAGAATAAGAATAACTCTCAGACAATGACTCTTCTCAGAGTGATACAAATTCCATAATTGCAGCCTTGGAAACTCGGGAATTAGATGATGTTTGGTTGATTGACTCAGGTGCATCTTTTCAATTGAAATATCACAGATATTGGTTCACTAAGTATGAAAATAATGTTGATGGAAAGGTTTCCATGGAAAGTGATTCAACTTTGGAAATTTTTGGTCGTGGAAAAGTCAGAATTCAATTCCCTGATGGAAGAATCAAAGGGATTGATGGCTGCATATACTAGGTTTGGCTTGTAACCTGCTTTCTGTTAGTAAGGTAAATGATGTTAGTGTGCAAGTTTCTTTCTCAATTGGAGGCTATAAGATTACTAGAGGCTCAATGGTTCTAGGTAAGGGTGCATGCATAGGCAATTTGTACAAGCTAGATGCACATCCTATTCAATGTAACAACGTCTCTATAAACTCAAGAAAAGTTGCTCATGTAGAGAAGGAGAATGAAGCTCCTTTGGGTGAAAATTCCTTGGAGGTGTAACTCATAGCAGAGAAAACCATGTTGTGGCATCATAGACTCAATCACATAGGAGAGAAAGGATTAAAAACCTTAAAAAATAAAAATATTGTTCAATGGCTTATTGATTGTAACATTGAGTTTGATTTTTGTGAACATTGTATTTATGGAAAGGAACACCATGTTTCATTTTACTCAAGTCCTCATAAATCTTCTAGCATACTGTATTATGTTAATTTTGGTGTATTTGGTCCAATGAATGTTCCTTCATTATCGAAGTCTAGATATTATGTTTCTTTTATTCATGATTATTTGAGAAGGGCATTTGTGTACTTTTTAAAGAGTAAATCAAAAGTGTTCTATCAGTTTAAAGAATTTAAAAACTTGGTGGAAAATTAGACAGGAAGAAAAATTAAATTCTTGAGGATGGATAATGGTGGTGATTTCTATTCTATAGATTTTGAAAGGTATTGCAAAGACCATGGGATTAAGAGGAAAAAAACTATGCCTTATATTCCACAAAAAAATGGAGTTGTTGAAAGGTTAAATATGATGCTAATGGAAAGAGTGAGAAGTATGTTGAGCAGTGCTAGTCTAGAGCAAAATTTATGGGTTGAGGATGTGGCTACAACATGTTGATTAATCATTCACCTAATTCATCCCTTGTTGACAAAACCCCTTTGGAAGTGTTGTCTGGTAAGAAGCCCTCTCTGAGACATATTCATGTCTTTGGTTGTGAGGCATATGCATATGTACTGAATGAGAATATATCAGAGTTGGAGAACAAGGTTGTCAAATTTATCTTAATTGGATATGGCATTGGTGTTAAAGGATACAAGCTTTGAAATTTTGTTACTGAGAAGGTTTTGTAAAATAGAAGTGTAATATTTCATGAGCTAAATCCTTCAGTAGTTGACCTATAGTCAGAGGAAGAAGAAAGAGAAAAGAATAATAATGTAGTTAAAATTGCTCAAAATATAGATAAAGAGGAATTACAAAGTGTACCTAAAACTAGGGAGAGTTCTAGCAGCTAAGAAAAACTATGAAGAAGAAGAGCCAAAACCTCAACCTCAACTTTTGAGGAGGTCTACATGTAATAGGTGGCAACCTAAAAGGTATGGTTTTTCCATGTTGGATTTGAACTATGCCTATGCTTTGATTACTAGCACTAATGATCCTAGGTCTGTGAAAGAGGAAATTAATATGTTAGATTCAAATTCCTGGTTGGAAGCCATGAATGAGGAAATGGCATCTTTGAAAAAGAATGAAACTTGGGATTTGGTACCTTTGCTTGAAGGACAAAAGCCTATTGGATACAAATGGGTATTCAAAAATAAAATTATCTTGGATAGCAATGTGGAGAAGTATAAATCTAGGTTTGTTTACATTTCTTCATGGAGAGATGGAAGAAGAAATTTACATCTCCTAGCTTGAGCACTTCATTGAAAGAGGTAAAGAAAGCCTGGTTTGCAAGTTAAAGAAATCTCTATATGGTCTAAAGCAATCACCTAGAATGTGGTACCAAAATTTTGACACATATGTGTTGTTATTAGGATTTGTAAGATCAAAATATGATCATTGTATGCATTAAAAAATTGAAAATGATTGAGTTCTTATTATTTCCCTATATGTTGATGACATGTTGTTCATAGGAAATAGTAAGACTATGATTCCTGATCTAAAATATCAATTGTTTTCAAAGCTTGAAATGAAAGATCTTGGTGCAGCAAGGTATATTCTAGGAATGGAAAAAAAAAAAGGGATGGAGGAAGTAGAAAGCTTTGGCTCAGTTAGAGTAAGTATATCAACATTATCCTAGAGATATTTGGGATGATTTCTTGCAAGCAGCTAGTTGTTCCAATGTTGGAGGGAATGAAGCTATCTATTGAAGATATTCTAAAGTCTCCTACTGAGATGGAGGACATGACCAAGGTGCATTATGCAAGTTTTGTTGGAAGTTTAATGTATGCAATGTTTTTGACAAGGCCAGACATTTCCCAAACAATGGGAGTACTTGGTCAGTTTATGGCTAATCTAGGAAGACTGCATTGGAATGTTGTGAAGAGAGTTTTCAGATATTTGAAGGGTACCTTGGAGTTTTATTTGTGTTATCATGGTAACTCGATTGGATCACAGATATCTCTTAGAATTTGTGGGTATGTGGATTCTGATTGGGCAAGGGACATTGACAATAGAATATCCACCAATGGATACATCTTCATGTAATTTGGTGGTGAAGTGAGTTGGATGAGCAAGTGGCAGGCTGTAGTCATTTTATCTACTACCAAGGTAGAGTATATGGTAGCAACACATGCCTACAAATAATTTTTTTGGCTTATATGTTTGTGTTTAGATATTGGGTTTATTACAGGACATATTATGATTTGCTACGATAATCAGAGTGCCATTTTTTTGGCAAAAAATTGTACTTTCCATGCAAGGAAAAAGCACATTGATGTATAGTATCATTTTGTTCGTGATATGGTTGAGGATCGAAATGTTAATCTAGAAAAGGTGGATACTCTAGAGATTTTTTTTGTTGCATTAACAAAGCCTGTGAGCATAGACAAGTATAGGTGGTGTACCAGTTCGATGGGCCTTGGGGCCTATGACTTTCAATAACTTTGAGTTTAGGTGAAGCTAGTAAGTTTTCTTCAAGTGGAAGATTGTTGAAAAATGTGCCTGAATTTGTTGGCTTGGAATTCTCTTTAAGAAATGGAAGTTTACCTTTGTTGGCCTTCTTTATCAAACTATCATTGAACTCTAGAACCTTGAAACCTAAGTCACAGGGTTCTGAAAGATCATAATTTGGCGACTTTGAGCTGGTCACGAGATCATTGGATTTCCAAACTTTGGAACATATGCCATAGTGTTCATGAGTTCCATAACCTCCAAACATGGTGGTCTCCTTGTTGTCATGGGTTTTAGGATTTTTTGAACCTCTGATTGAAGGTTCTAAAGTTTAGGTTTCCCCCAATATGGTGATGGATGACTTGTGACTCATGGAGAATGTTGTGGTGGGACTCGACTGGTGATGCATAGATGTAGATTACAATTATTGATTGGATGATCATGGAATTCAAATATTTTTTGTGAATTACATGGTTTTCATTAGTGTGAAAGTGATAGCTCGCCTGGTAACCGACATTGGAACAACTACTCCAGTGAAAAATTAAATGAAGATTTGATCTTCATGACAATGACACAATTTCCAAAGGTGATCAAGATAAAATAAGATTAGATTTATAGTAGGATGCATTGAATATAAATTCAAATTCTTTGTATCAAAATTAAATTGCATGTAACTCAATGAAGTGGGTAGTTGAATGGTTTTACATTGTATGCTTTTACAAGCATTGAATAGTGTGAGAAGGGTAATCTATGAGTAAGGTCGACCAAGGGATTGTATTTTTGTTGTGATTTAACATATGAGAGTGAAGTCTATAACTCTATTTGTAAGCTATTTACTGAAATACAAAGTGACTTTACTTGGTGTGTGGGTTTTTCTCCTGTAAGGGTTTTCCCACATAAATCTAGTGTTATCTCTATGTGTGATTTTTTTTTCCTTTTGTTCTATGAATGTACATCTCAAATGAATGTAACTTGTTAAATAAATGTTTTTCTACACTTCTTTCCTAAGGATTTTGTATTAGGAAGGTGTTTCCACACTACTACTTTCCTTATAATTAAACCCTAATCCCTCAATCCCTATACCCTCAAACCTAATCCCTCAACCTTATAACCTCTACCCTCAACCTTAAACCCTCAAACCTCAACCCTTAAACCCTAAACCCTTAAACCCTCTACCCTCAATGCTCTACCCTATACATTAAAGGCTCAACCCTCAATTCTCAAACCTAAACCCTTAATCCATCAACCCTCAACCCTTAAACCCTAAACCCTCAACCCTTACACCCTCTACCCTATACATTGGACCCTCAACCCTAATTCTTCAACCATATACCATCAAACCTATACCCTAAACCCTAAACCCTTAAAACTTATACCCTCTACCCTCAACCCCATACCCTCTACCCTCAACCCTAATCCCTCAACTCTATACCCTCAACCCAATACCCTAAACCATCAACTCTATAGGTCCTCAACCTTAATCCCTCAACCCTATACCCTCAACCCCTATCCCTCTCTGTATATATCCATCTCACCTCTCTCTCCCTCCCTCTCTCCTACCCTCTCTAATTGTCTCTACCTATCCTCTCCCTCTTTCTATGTACCTCTCTCTCAATTAATCCCTACCACTCTCTCGCTCCCTCTATCTCTCTCTCTATCTCCCTCCCACTACCTCTCCATAATTCCCTCTCTCTCCCTATCTCTCAAGTCTCTCCCTCCCACCCCCTCTCTCTCTCAATTCTCTCCCCATTGCACCCTACTTAGGTAACTCTCTCTCTCCTCCCTCTCTATCTATCCTTCCCACCCTACCTAGATAAGTCCCTCTCACTCCACCCCATCTCTCTCTCCCTCTCTCTCAGGTAACTCCTACCCACACCCTCTCCTCTCTTAGGTCTCTCTCTCACTACCTTTCTACCTTTGACTCTCTCTCTCTCTTAGGTATCTCCCTTCCTCTAAAGACATACATAAATACATACATATAAGTAGACATACATATATAATTACATACATACTTACATACATACAAGCATAAATACATTTGTACATACAATCTTACATACATACAAGCATACATGTACATATTTGCATTCAATATTACATATAAACATACATATAGATAGGCATATATACATACATACAAGCATACATACATGCTTACAAGCATGCATACACACCTACATACTTGAAATTCAAGCATTAATAAATAAAAACATACAAATATATAAACATACATTCAATAGAATAACATTTATCACAAAGAAAGACATAACGTGAGTGTGTTATAACATGCTCACATTATGTCTTGCTAGATATGTCTTGCACAAATGTAAAAACCATGTCAAAACTAAGATATCATTTGAGTATGTTATAACACACTCATGTTATATCTTTCTTTGGGAATCCTAAAGCCTTGGGCTTGGTATTTGCCTTGGAATACCAACCCAAAGGCTTGGAGGGTGTTCCCAATGTCCAAAGATGTGTTTTTGCAAATTCTACAATATTTCACATAATCAGGTTCATGCTCACCATTAGGATTGCACATGTTTCAATTTCTAACAAATCAAACACCTGGGTAATGTTAGGCTCTCTCTTAGCTATCTAACGATGTAATTTTATCACTTTTTGACAATTTTAAGCCTTTGATCTATAATTTCTTTTTTTTGTGTCTGATTTTTGGAAACAACTAGTGTTTGGTGTTTTTTTCATTATAAATTAACCATTCATCAAAATTTCAAATA
Source organism: Sequoia sempervirens (assembly GCA_007258455.2). NCBI lineage: Eukaryota > Viridiplantae > Streptophyta > Pinopsida > Cupressales > Cupressaceae > Sequoia > Sequoia sempervirens. The sequence continues at coordinate 581,438,089 of VDFB02271358.1, read as the reverse complement.
AATTACATTTTTAAAAACTAGACTCCATTCTACACATACTAAATAAAACTCAACTAGTTTCCAAAATTTATAGGGGAAGCATAGCCAAAATTCTATTTTTCAGGAAGTGTCCACTTTGAAAATTAGTAAAAAATCAAATATTCAGTAAAAAATAATCATAAAAATTGAGCATAAACTACATACGGTTAGCTAATTTCTCACCGAAGTGATTTTAAAAATACTAAAAAAAGTTCACCACGCTAGGGACCCACAAAATTTGTCATGTTATTTTTTTCTAACAAAAAAAACACCAATTTATGTGGTCCCCTCTATTGAACCCCTTAATCTCAATCATTTTCAAAATAAATTAGTAATTGAGAAAGTAGACTCGAAGCACTACAATCCTTTTTTAATTTGCATCTCAAAATTTTGAGTGTAATTATCCTCAATTTCACATCCAAGGTCAATATTTCATGATTTTAGAAAAAAAAGTGGCCACTTAATCCCCCTTTTTCGCTCCCCATCTTTTTGCATTTACCTTGGAGTTAATTCTTATTTTAACTATCAAAATAAGCAACACACATATGAAAATTTCAATACTCAATGTTTCTTGCAACACATGAAATTGCAACCAAATTAAAATGATAACATATGCAACCCTCTAGGCTGATGAAGAACATTAAAAAATAGAATCATAGGTCTGCTATAGCCAATTAAATCATTCAAAAATCATATGTCATCCATCTCCCTTCTTGCACATTGATTCTACTTTACCCACAACCTTCTTCTATAAAATCAATTCCACATTGAACTAGATCTCTCCAAAACTTATTTGATACTAATTGAAACCTCCAACCTATAACAACAAAGTTTGAAACCTCTTCCCATGAAGAGCCAAACCCAAACCTTCAAGGCCCCAAAATCTAGAACCAAAAATCAAACAAACAAAACCAAGAAATAAAGATTACCTCCAACCACAAACTCCAACATCTAGGAAACCTCCAACTCCACCCTCTTTTGGAAATTTCATTAATTTACATCAGTTCCACATTTTTTACTCCCAATGCATGTTTTCTCCACCTCCATGAAGGTAGGCCTCCACTAGCCAGCACCATTACTCACCCATTTCACCAAATTTTTAATTTCAAATTCAAATTACTATTGAAACACCTTTGGGGCATCCCATTCTTGCCTATACCTATAACATCATGATACATTAAATAAAATATAAAATTCACAACTCCCAATAATCCCATGCCCTCAATCTAAGTTTTGGTATTTAAATAATTAAAATGTATTTTCCAACAATTTTCCAATGCAAATTACAAACCCAAAATTGTCCAATTTATTAAATATAATTTTGGACAATAAAATCAATTAAATACTCAAAAAAATATTCAAAATATAATTTAAATCTTTTTGTTCAAACAATATTGCTTTTAGATGGATGCTCCTACATTAGACACCCAAGGTAGGAAAATTTTATGAATCTAGATTCACAAAATGGAGTTGAGTGGTAGTAAGATCACAAGAAATATTTAGAAAACTCCATCACTAAAATTGGTACCTCTGATTTATTCTTCTTTCTCCTCTTCTAGCACCTAGCCAAAACAAGTATCCTTCTCCTCTAACGATTCTTCTCTGCACTCAACACCTTCAATGTGGAATTAACTCCACCATAAACCAACCACCTCCACCAAATACAACTCACACTTTTCTTGAATCTTGTGGGATTCAACCCACCATAGTCCAACCACCTCCACCAAAATGTACCTACACAAAAATTTGTAAAACCAAACAAATATTTTGCATACCAAACACCACTAGAAAACTTTGTTTGAGCCAACTTATCTAAAATATTCAAATCATCATTTTTCTCAAGTTTAACAAAACATGAATCGATTTTATCCTCTGTTGTAACTCTCTCATCTACACAAAACAAACTCTTATCTTCATCATAAAAATGAAAAATATTGTGTATTACCTCTTTCTCTACAACCTTTTTCTCACCACTGTTGGCTACCATATATTTTTAGCCTTCACTCCCAACTGCACCTTCATTTTCTAATACTTTTAAGACCTCCAAAAGACACTCATCCACCTCTACAACATTATTTTCCTATTACATTGTTATACCTTCTTTTCACTTCTCATCCTCCACTACAATCTCACCATCTTCCTTCACACTATCCTCAAATCATACTTCTACAATATTATCTCCCTCATATTCACTTGCATACACAACTATGGAAAGAAAAACTTTCTTCTTTGGTATTTCGTCAAAAGCTTTCCACACACTCTCAATATTCAACCTCTCAAGTATAGACTACCTCACATTTGGCGACCAGTCTACACACCCCACACATTCCACCCCTAGGTCCTGGTGCAAACTACCTCACATCGATGCTTCTACTTTAACACTCGGGAACACTAGTTTTGATTCCACTGATGAAGTAGAATTCACAAACAACTCAGTCTCAAAACTTAAAACTTTTAAAACACATAATACCAATAGAAAGCATGAAAAAGAAACCCTTTATTTCTTATTGCACAATACATGAATAAATTTGAAAATGGATCAATCCTAAAGATGAAAGCTAAGACAAGCAACCGCAATAAAATCCCAATGCAAACTCTATCTCAAATCATTTTTAGCATAACCATAAAAACCACTCTTTCATGAAGAAAACTATTACACATAAATCCAACTATTGGAGGTAATTCTAATTTTAACTATCAAAATCACCAACACACATATGAAAATTTCAATACTCAAAGTTTCTTGCAACGCATGAAATTGTAACCAAATTAAAAAGATAGCATATGCATCCCTCTAGGATGATGAAGAACATTAAAAAATAGACTCATAGGTATGCTATAGCCAATTAAATCATTCACAAATCAGCTCTCATCCATCTCCATTCTTGCACATTCATTCTACTTCACTTGCAACCTTTTTTTGGAAAATCAATTCCACATTGAATCAGTTCTCTCCCAAAGCTATTTGCTACTAATTGAAACCTCCAACCTACAACAAAAAAGTTTGAAACCTCTTCCCATGAAGAGCCAAACCCAAACCTTCAAGGACCCAAAATTTGGATCCAAAAATCAAACAAACAAAACCAAGTAATACAAATTTCCTCCAACCATAGACTCCAACATTTTGGAAACCTTCAACTCCACCTCCTTTTGGAAAATTCATTAATTTACATCATTTCCAAATTTTTGACTCCCAATGCATTCTTTCATCACCTCCATGAAGGTAGGCCTCCACCAATCAACACCATTACTCAAAATATTACAAACACTAAATACTCAAAACATTATTTAAAATATTTCACATCAAAATTTATTAAATCCATTTTTTGGACAATAAAATCAACTAAATATTCAAAACATTATTCAAAATATTTCACATCAAAATTTAAATCTTTTTGGTCATGCAAGTTTTCTCTTACACCCTAGGATGCTCTTGCATCACAAAGGATCATTTTTTTATGCATTTCAAAAGGAGGTAATTAAATTTGATCAAAAAAAATGTCCAAATTAGGTGAACTCATATTCTCAATCAAATTTGCCACATAATTTGGTTGTGCACTAGGAGGGATGACAACTTTTTTCAAGGAAATTTTAAGCATACTATGGTATGTTTGTGATGATTGGATCAAATCCCAAAGGGATATCTTTGCAAGAGTGTTGTGAAGATGTTCACCAAGATCATATTCTTTACCACAACATTGTTAGATATTAGGTGTAGGTGGGAGGTATACTTGAGGCAATGGGATGGATGTTGGTATTTTTCTTGGTTTATTATTATTTCTAGTGTCATATATATGAGCTACATTATGATAACTTGATTATTACAACATGTAATTACTAGTAAGTTTTTTTACAAAAATTAGGATATGGACATGGGGTTTAGGAGCTATAATGAGAATTGATTTAGGAGGCTCAAAAGGAATCTTAGGAGGCCCAATTATTCTAGGACTCTTGGGAGGTCCAAAAGGATTTTTTGGAGGTCCTATAATTAAGGGAGATCTAATGGTCAGATGTGTGTTCATAACCTCAATAGATTTAACCTCTTATTGATGATCTTCTAATGAGGGGGGTCTAAGATGACCTTAGCCTCTTCATCTATGCAACCCATCTTACTATCTTATGAAAGAAAAATCTTGTGATATCATCTTCTTATTGCACAATATCTTCGCAAGTGAAAAAATAATTAGGAGGACAAAAAAAAGCTCATTACCCTCAATGGTTGGATTTTCTAACAACAAGATACCTTCATCATGAATAGGAGAAGTATCGGGAGAAGGAAAAATATGATTTTCATGATTATCTATGATTGCATCCCCTTGTTCAAAAATTTCTTCCCAAGTAGGAGAGTTAGGGAAAGAGAAACAAATAGGATTCTCATGACTCTCGATGTTTGGATATTCTAATATTAAAATATCTTTGTCACAGGTAGGAGAGATATTAGGAGAAGAACTAACAAGATTTTCATGATTTTCCAAGATTGCATTCTCTTTCACTAAGCTATCCTCACTCATAGGAGGTGTAATGGGAGAGGGATTAATGAAAAAAACAAGGGGGTAATAAAGTCATTTTCATATGGTCGTAACAAAAATGCCTTAAAATGCTCAACAAGATTTGACAATAGATTATGAAATATGATAACACAAGATTTTTGCAATGAGAACATAATGTAAATAGTTGTCCTATGAATCTGAAATGTAATATTTTTTCCAAATTTACAAAAATAAGCAAAATGACACCTTTCTTGTACATGTAATAACATTGTTTAAAAATTTCAAATTAGACATCTATAAGTAGGATCCTAATGAAACTACAAAGGAAGAAAGATTTGTAAAATATTCTTGAGACACCTATACAATGACATGGCCACCCAAGGATGAATGGGTTATTGTATAGGATTTTGAAAATTGAAACTTTAAATTTTTATGTTGTTGTTTAATGTTTCTTTCTTTGGTTGCAAACAGGTTAAATAGTAATTGTTTCTTCATATTTTCTCAATTTAGGGGAATGAAATTCAAAATAAAAGTGTGAAATGAAGGTGAAAAATGTGTTTACAAAATTTGAATATAATTTTGAGATCTAAATTGCAATTATTCACTAGTTCTAACATGCAAATTTCTAAAAATGAATATTTTATGCATACTTGTAACAAAACAATACATTTTTTTCACTTTTTGGCCTAAATGAAAGATGCAATGCAATGAACAGTTTCAAACTTTAATTACCTAAAAAACATAAATCAGATCTAAATATGACTGAAAAAAATTATAATGCAAGCTATGATGCAAGATGAATGCAAAATTTTAATTTTAATTTTTTATACTGCTAGAATGAAAAAATGGAACCCTAAATGAGAAATCCAAAACAATGCAATGAAAATCTAAACCTAGGGTTTCAAGGAAATCCAATTTTATAAATTTAATAGTGTAATAACATTGAATTCACCAAAATGAAATGTAGAAAAAAGGATCCTAAGTCCTAAATGCAGAGAACCTAGGATTCAAGGGCCCTATTTCCAAATTTCATTAGGATGTAGATCACAAAGTGTAAAAGATTGACTTTCAACCCTAATAGTGAGCCAATCAAACCATGATCTAAATATAGTTGAGGAGGGCAATTAGAATGGATTGGAAATATTTTATAATGAATAACTTAATGATCCTATATGCCCTAACATTAAAAATGTAAGATCACAAAAATTGGCAGACATAAACAACAATTTGCAAGTAGATTTGAAAGGTGCAGAGGACACTAAACCTACTCCAAAAAACTAGTTTTGATGTTCCTACAAGGACTCATTCACCCAATGTTGAATGTGTCTTTGTATAGGGATCATAATTAACTTTTTGGGTCCTTTGGTGCTGGATTTGAGCTTCTATTTTCCACCTACATATTTTTTGGGATGTTGAAAATGAATTATTCAACTTAGTTTCCATGTCTTGAGAAATTTGATGAAAAAAAATGCAACAATTCATAACATATCTTCAATCCCTCTTGAATCATCTTCAGACCTATAACCTACACATTCACAAAGAGGGAAAAATGTTTGTGCCATATAGGGTATTTCCTCAGTCAAACCTTATGAATAATGTTTCCACTTTCACAATGGAAATATCAATGGTAAAAACTATAAAGGAAAGGAAGGAAATGATGAATGCAAAATTTGTTGCAACTCACCACCCTTCAATGGCTTCCTTGAAGAACTATAGATATACACATCACTTCAGGAGAATTGTATCTTGCTTGGTAGATTTTCTTTAATGATTAAATGCTTGAATGCATGAAGACCTACAACACTTAACCTTCACAAGACAACATGAATACACATAAACTTTGACATGATGTTAGGATCTTGATTGCTACTAAAAATGGTTGATAATACTACTCTTGAATGCTCAATTATGTTCTTGACAATAATTCTTGATCACAATTCCTTCTCCAAATTATTTCTTATCTTTCAAATGATAAAAAGACTATGCATTTATAGGTGTTTATCGAATTCTTGAAAAATATATTCCAAAAATCAACTCTTAAAATTTGAATTTTGATCATTAAAATACTACCAAAAACATATTTTAATTTGTGTGTTGGCTCATGAAGGGGACCCATTCACCCATGGGTGAATGGGTCCTGGCTCCACTTTCTAGGACACACATAATCCAAGGCAATTTAATTATTGAATGCATTTGTTTAATATTTGTTCCTTTTTTAGAAAACGACAAGAATTAGGCTTTGAAATGCATAATTTGGGAAATTCGAAGCTTAATCAAGTCTAATAAATTAAGGGATCTCCAAACATAGTATGAAATTCTAAATGTTAAAATTTTCTACACTACACCATGTTGTGGTTCATGTGTGATGCACCATATGCATGACACTTTAGCTCTTGAACTCTTTATCATTTTTTAAACTGTATGCCACTAGCATTAATTTCCAAAAATAGCTATTCATCTGTAATTGCATGTATGTTCATTGTGTTATATAGTTTTCCAAACCTTACAAACAATCACAAATACCATAATTTTCAAATAATGACAAATAATTTCTCAAAATAATTAAAATAATGATTCACTATATCAATATGATAAAAAACAAAAAGAATGTTCTTCTACCTAGGTGTTGGTGTAATTAATTAATTATTACACTAGCATAAGTTAACTTAGGTCTTGCATTTAATTAATTAAGTCCTAGGTTGCATTATTAGATAAATCATTTAATAAATGGGATAATATTCCCTTCCTTATTTGTAGGAGATAAGATTCCTTGTAGAACTTATCTCATCATTTAATGATCATCACCATTAGGGTTCACATGTTGTCACATGTTGTTAGATCAAGACACATGTCAACATCTCATGCATATTAGCGTTTAGCTCTTGCCTATATATTCAGGCATATTGTACATTTGTAATCCAATCCAATATATCATATCAATAGAATCTCTATTGTGCATGCCTAGTTGCAACACTTTCTGGGTGGTTGATTATCTTTCCTGGCTTAAAGGTCCTCCATAGAAGTCTGCAGCTTCAAGGACTATGCATCCATAATCCCAACATGGTATCAGAGCTTATCCAGTGAAATGTCAACCCTCGATCAAGAAAGTTGGTGTGCGAGATTCTCTGCAGACTTGAAGGTTTCCATTGAAGGCTACTTGTTTCCACCCAAGGACCAAGCTGATTTCTGAAGCAGATTGAGTCAGATCCGAGCTTGCCATTGTCTTCAAAAGGCCTCAAAACCCTAGGAGCACCTGCCCATTCATCAAAATCGAATTCATCAACTCGGGAGCTTCAGAGGTATTTTTAGGGTTTGCAAAATCAATCGTACTATCTGTACAATTTGCAGCAAAAAATCATCCCGGTCAGTTGTCCTCTGAGGAAAAAAAAATTTATACGCAGGCCACTTTTTTGTTTCAGAAAAATCAGGCTAATATTCTTTATTATTTGGAAAAAATACTATTTTTCTATAGTTTCTTAAAAATATTTTTTGGAGCGACTAGTATTTAAATCCTTGGTCAGCATTTGGTATTTTTTTTATTTTGCATAAATATCATTTTCGGCATCAGGCTACATCACCATCGGTACTCATATTTTTTGAATTGCTATTAAGGCAATATTCAAAAAACAAATATTTCGTTGGCATTTTCAAAAGTCTGCAGAGTTTTTTTTGGGTTGGTGCATTCAATTTGTGCAGGACCATACTCTGGACACTGTCCCGTTCATTGAAAAGTCTCCCATCTCTTCCGCCCACTGCCGTCTATTCCTACCGCTGATGAACTTACCACCGGTTACCCCCCGTAGATGACCATAGCCACCGTCAAAGTCTTACCGCTGGCTTCGGTGTTCCTCCTGCTGGCCATCCTCCCAGCTCCCGCCGACATTCCCGCTGATGACCAACAGTTATCCGCTATAGGGAGCGGCACCACCAACATTCTCCGCCCCGCCGCCACCAAGGGTGGTGTGTTTTCTTTTGCCATTTTTTTCCACAATCACCGCCGCGGTCACATCAACGACCAAGCGCCTAGCCCAGGGTGCTAATGTTTTGCACCTGATTAGCCTGCAGGTGCCTAATCAGGGCATTTTTTTCATTTGATCATAACTTTCACCTAGGGTATCAAATTTTTGGAAACGATATACCATCAGAAAGGGAATTTTTTGTACTTTCTAGTGGTGAGATCAGTTTTATGAAACTTTTCTCGCAGAAAATTCTACATCCAACTGAAGACAAAACCCTAATCTGGACTCAAAGCTGCATATCTTCTCAACCGTTTGTCGGATTTTGGTGATTCCAGTGACATCAGGAAGGTGATTCAAAGCTTTTTTTAATTAGTCTAGCTCCCTGATCAGTTTCAGCTCTAGGTACTCTTGCATTGATTTTTTTCAGTTTGGTGCATTTGTTCAATACCCTGGACATCCTGAAGCTTGGGAAATGATTTTTTGATCCGGGTTGCATCCCTTTAGTTGTAAATCATATTTGGAAGTCCTTATTTTCTGTTGAAGGTCAGTGTCTTTGTTTTTGTGGAGAAATTTCATTATGGGGCTTGCATGTTCTCCTTTGACTATGTTGCACAAGGGTAACTATCAGCAATGGCGAGATGGGATCTGCCACCATCTTCATTCACTTGATTTGTTGCCACATCTATTTGGTATTGTTCCTCGTCCAAGTGAAGGTATTCATGAACTTGCTTGGATTTGTAGCAGATACACTATTTTGGAGATCATTTCTATGCAAGTTGATTGTGATGTTTTGAATGCTATTGATCATTGTGATTGTCCTCACATTCTTTGGACTAAGCTTTGGGAGATCTATGGAGATTCAGATACTCCACCATTCCCTGATGGTCATGATTCAGAATGTCTTGCTTCAGATCAAGTTCCCTATGATGATATTGTTATGCAGGAAGTTGATTGCCTTGATCTTTCCAAAGAGGTTGACAAGGTTCCTTTTGGTGCTTCTTCTTCATCAGAGACAGTTGGTATCCCTTCACATTCAATGATTCCTTGTCCAGAATCATTGATTGAGGCTTCCACTATCATCATCAATCAGGACACTTTCATTTTTTCAGACTTGGCATTACAGGATGGCTTTGTTTCAGGCATCACTGACTTGGCTACTTCTACAAGTTTGGAGAACATTCTTGAGGGGGTATCACTCCTCTATTCATTTCATATTCGAGACTTCTTCCTTGTCATTCCATTCAGGACTTGAAGTTTCTTCAGCATCCACCATTGGATTTGCTTCTTCCTAGTAGGAGATTTGTGGTTTGGACACCTTCGTTGCTTCAGAATTCCTTCAGTGGTTTTGAGGACACTTCATTTAGGGGGGGCTATCAAGTCTCCATCACATTCATCATATCACCATCTTTGGATATTGTTTAGCATCAGTTTTTTTATTATCCTGCTTTGTCACCCTCTTCATTGTTTGGGACTATGGCATTTTCATCATTAGGCACGGAGACATTTGAGCAGAGTTCAAAAACATCATCGACATCCACCTTCATCCTTCCTTCCTTCAATTCCTATCCGGAATGGGAAGCATCTCTCCACTTGCAGTTGGTTTTGTTTCTTCCGAAAGGGAGACAAGTTGTTTGTCGACATTGGCTCTTGTTCTGTCTTTAGACACTTACCTTTCTTCCAAGTGATCTCATCTTCTAGGGGGGCTATATAGTCTCTCTCTTTCCCTCTTATGGGGGGGAATTGATTGTATTGTATCCATGTGATGGATGGTGTACTTGGGGGGTATTTGGGAGTCCTCGATCCTTCCCATCCTATCTCACATTTCTGCATTTTCATCTCCTTTTTGGAGAGGGGTTTTGTTCCTACTGGGTTTTCCCCTTTTTTCCGCTTGTGGGATATTTTCTGCATCTTCATGTACATGGGTACCTAACATGGCCTTGTAGCCGGGACCCATTATCATCTTGCATAATCATTGCATTTTCCTCCCTAAGTTGCACTTATGGGGGGTGTTGGTGTAATTAATTAATTATTACACTAGGAATATTAGAAACATTAAAAGGTTCTCATATTTTAACCAATCACATATAATTAATCAAATAATCAAACTAATCATCCACATGCATTAAAAATATGTAGAGAAATCATGACCATTTTTCTTTTGATATTTAAAAAAAAAGGAGAAAAAAGAAAGACATAATATCACTATATTATCTTGGAAAACATGAAAAAGTATACAAATCTCAAACATGCTTTTCATCAAGTTTGCGTATTTTTAAGATAGTACTCCAAAAAATCCACCATAATGTCAAGCTCCACCTTAACTTTTCATATCTATATTTTAAAATTCGAATTTATCAAGATTTAGATCTTCAATTAACTTTACCTCTATCTTTAGTTTATGTGAAAAAGACATTTTTTTATGTGACTTTTCATCAATACATCTAAATTTTATAAAATTAACATTTTTACATTTTACCATATGCATATTGAAATATTTTTTTTATTTAATATTCTAAAAATGAGCGGGGGCACTTAGTTTACTATATTTCAATATGTTTACACTTTAAAAGAATATATTCATTAAAAAAATATAAAAAAATATACGAATACAGATCTTCGATAATTTTTTATTGAATGGATTTGTAAAATAATTAGTAGAACTTAAAAAATGGGGGGAATACATGTGGCACTATATTGTATTTTTTGGAAAAATAAGGCCACTTTATATACTCTCAAAATTGACCATCTTAATATATACCATGTTTTTAAAAATAGAAGTTTAAAAATATACATTTAGCACTAATATTCTTATTATTATAACATTGTCAAATTTTGAGTATTAGTTTATCAAATTATTAATTAAATTGTAATGAGTTGTGTGTGTGAAGATTGAAAGAGAATGATTTGGCTGTGTTGTGCTCTGTGAGAATTTGTGTTTTTTGTTGTTCTTAACTCTCGTTATGTCAATTTGTACCATTAGTGCAAGAAATTTTATATTATTTTGCATTTATTATGGTCTTTTTAGTCCATAATTTATATGGCCTCAAATAAATTCAACTCAATAGTTCATGCAGGTGTTGATAGTTTTGTGGCTCTACATAATCAATCTTCTAAGCAAGCATCCCTATAATTCTTTTCTAAAAAAAATCATGAGGTATGCATTTTGAGTCCCCAATAGTTGTGGTTTTGACCTTCCTTGATTTTGATAGTGCTTGTAAATGGTTAGAGAGTTTCACTTTAATAGGATATTTTTTTTGGGAGAATTCCCCCTAAAATAATTCTCTACAAATTAATAAATGATAATTGGTCATGAATACCTTAACACTATCAAAAACCTAACTAAGGGACCCTTTCTTTTTCATTTTATTGAGTCTATCCTCATAAATGGACCCTAGTATGCCATGTATCATTATTGGTATTTCAAATTAGAATGCAAGACTTTACCATCTCTAATGAAAAATAAACTTCTTGTGTAAATTTGGCTCGAGTTCCTAGGTTTACCCCTTCCATGTTGGAAATTTTTGCATACCCTTTCCACCTCCTTGGGGATGTTTATTTGTGTGGACCTAATAAATTTTAGTAAGCTCATCTGTAATTTTTTCAAGATTGAATTATACAAATATTTGAAAGAGTCTATAGATATACAAATCAATAATCATTATCATGTGCTTTACCTTAATTTTCTCAACTTAGTTTTAGTGTCAAACTATTGAGCATAAAATTAAGAATTTCCCTTTGTCACCCCTAGATCAAATGAAATATATACTCAATCGACGTTCCCAATTTTTAAAGGCTCTCTCCTTAAATATAAGGAAAAATGGAGAACAATTTCTCAATATAAATGTAAATATTCTAACTCTAGTATTTTACAAGTTAAAAGACAACCAAATTTAGATACCTCCACTACTGAAGTATAGAAAATAGCCATTGCACTCCCTTAGTAGAAGGGGAAAGAGGTTTTTTCACCCTTGGGTGAGCCATCTTTTAATCCAAGGTTTTATCAAATGTTATAGCCTTGATTTTATCTTCTTGGTAAAAAAATTGTTACTCTCCCTCATCACCTAAGAAATTGAAGTCATCTTTGTTGATCTATAAAATTGATGTTTAAGAAATAGAACCTATGGGAAGTTCTACAAATGGAAAAATAGAATGCATTGTGCAAAAAAAAAAAAAAAATTGAAGTCAAATGTTTGTTTTGTTTTATGGAAAAGGGGGAGAGAGAAAACATGAAATAAACTAAACTAAGGCAATCCACCAAGATTTTGCAATATTTCATTCATGATGTAGCATAATAAGATATCATTCAAACCAAATTTCCTAGATGTTTAAAAGATTATTAAACATGATTCAAATATATACATTCATTAATGCAACTAAAATTATAAAAGCTAAAAGAGAATACTTTTCAATTGCAAAAACTTTTGATAGACATGGAGTTTGAATTCAAGTAAATAAAAAAATATAAACAAGCATCAATGGAAAACATGGTACAATCTATGTACTCGATCTTTATTCTTTCAAGAACATAAAATGCTAAGGTTTTTTTTGTTACAATCATTTCCCTCCCTTTTACAATGAGAAAAGATGCTTAAATATAGAAATCTCCTCATCCATAGGAGATGGTTGTAATAAAAAATATTTTGTTGGATGCCTCCCATGAGAGCCACTATCATGTGGTTGTTGCAATTATAAGAGTGGGTAATCATAACCTCCCTACTTTGTGGAGGTAGCACCATTTGGATGCTCCATTACATCCATCTCAACTTCATGGTGAATTGGGTTGTACACCTAACTCATTCCTTGTATTTCTTTCTTTGACATGTGGTGTCATCAACTATCTCCTATAGCCATTATGGATTTGAAATGGACCAATGGTACACCTTTTAGCATCCCTGAGCTCAAAACATTCTTAGTATTGCACCCATCTGATGCATGGCACTATTAGATTCCAAGCTCATAATAAAAGCCTTTCAGTTCTCCCCTCGAGGCCATGCAGTGCACAACATGTGGCATTATCATGCAACTCTTCAAAAAAATTTATCATTGGACTTGGTATGAAGAGCATGAGCTTGACACATGGGTCTTTCAGAAACATGGACCTTGAAAAATAGCATAAGTAGGAGGTATTTTCCACAGTGTGTCAAATTATAATATTGCTATCAGGATTCAACTATGTATTTTTACAAGTGAAATTCATAAAACTACATGGTTGAATCCTGATAGCAATATCATAATTGAAAAATAGCAGCTACTTAATACCTTCAAAAAATTTCACATGGAGCCACCATGTGGTGATCATATGCAACACATAGAGAGTAGACATTTTCAAGTTGGGGAAAAAATATTTAGGGCCGACGCGCATCACCTTCCACATATTCTTTTGAACTCAAAAATTCATAATCCCATGGAATTAAAAAAATGAGGTCAAAAAAGGAAAGAAATTTCAAGGACATAAAAATATCAGTGAAGCCTCATCAAAAATATATTAATCAAGCTTCGGCTGAAGGTTGTGATACATAAAATCTATAGCTCTGGTGACTCATTTGGGACCTCACCTATGGAGGTAAAGATCCCAAAAATACTTGTTCATGACCAAAACTTAAAAGAAAAAAGGAGAACTATGGAATCACAATTTTGAGAGAGCTGATTGGAAAGGGGCTCAATCTACCTTTAATGGATGCACCTTATGTTGTAGGGCCTCAAACACCTAATCTAATTTGATCATCTCCTTGAAAGGGAGATTACTTAGCATTAACAATGCAACCTCCATATGAAAACCAAGTTGAGCTAAGGGATGAAAAATCATCTCTACTTTCACAACACTTGGAGGTGAACTTAGGGCCTAAAAAATAAATAGGTCCTACTACCTATCATCTAGAAGATTCTTTTATTTGATCTTTAGGTATAACTAAACCATCAAAGAGGAAAAGGAAGGGAGACCCAAATGGACCAGTTGTGCAATGTGTTCCCTCATTTTCTTCACCTTCTAGTCCAGAGCACCAAGAAACCCATTGCTCATAAGAGCTACCTTGTTACATTTAATAATTTCATTTTATTTCCTAGTGGCTTATCTTCTATTGTTGATCCCCATCACTACCAAAGTATCATCACCTACAATGTATAGCTTCTTGATCAATAAATCAAATTTTGTAACCCTTGATGCTATAGCTAATAAAATCTATTATTTTGTGGTGCCAACATCTTCTCTCATCTTTTGAGCATTTGCTATGAAATTGAGTGTGGGTTGGAAAGAGGTTCTTATATTCTTATTTTTCTCCCAATATGAGACATAGATTTGTTGGAGCATAGGAAGGATACTTGATTGTTGCATAGAACTAGATAATTCACCTTGCAATTTCTATATTTGTTGATCTTTATCACCATTTCCTCATTGGAGCTGCTTTATTTCATTCATAGAATTAGAGCGTTCTTGTTTTAATTATGCCAAGTTTTTATCTTTTCCTTGTAGTTTAGACTTGGTGTTTTATTTTTCTTTCTTCTCAGCATCTATTTGAGCTTATACTTCTACCAATTTTTTTTGGAACTTTTTCTCTTTCTCTTGCATCTCTTGGTGCACTTGCACCTGTATGCCCAATGAATTAGAGAGATCCTACTAAAATTTTTCCATCTCCTACATTTTCTCATGTAACTTATTTTCAATATCACTCTCTTTTCTCTCTATTTTTATTTGAGCTTGAGTGTCATTCATTTATTTTTGCAAATTAGCCTCTAAACCCTACATGTCTTTTTGTAATTTTTTTGTAGATTTGTTGCATTGGAGAGGCTTTCTTTCAATAGGGTTGATTCCTATCCTTTTTCTTGCAACTTAGCATTTTCAACCACTCTTTCCTCTTTTTTCACATCCACTAAATCTTGGGCATCTCATAGCTCTTTTTTCAACTTGGTAATCTCAAGATCTTTACCTTTTATCTCAAATTCTAGCCTATCAATCATGGTATTATCATTTTTTAGCTCTTCTTCTCTCTTTCCCTCCTATCGATTGACATTTAAATAATTTTTTGTAATATCCATTTGAGTCTCCTCCATTGGATCCACCTTATCCTATGGGTGAGCCTCGCTAGGGTTGATACCAATGGAATGGACATCATAATCCTCAAGTTGCATATATATCTTAGGTTTGTGGATTGTAGTAGTCATCATCACAACCATTAATCTCTAGTGTGACTCACCATAAATCAAATCCATCCTCAAGGCAGTTGGGGTTAAAGCTTCCTTTCTCCTTCTCTTTTGCATCCTCTCCTGAGCTTTCTTTCTTGCATCTATTTTACCTTGGTATTTTGAGGGAAATTGGATATATTTCCCAACAAAAGGGATACAACTAGGAAGGAAAAAATGAATAGGAACAATAGAAGTCCCCATTTACTATCCCACTAATGAGGTTCGTGGAAGGCTTAAAGTCACCAAGGAGAAAGTTGGGATACTTTTTAAGGCTTACATAAGGTGTGGAGTTATTGGGGTGACTAGATGGGTAGATGAGACTAAAGGCATTGCAAATGATAGTAGTGAGGAAATATGCATAGTTGATGAAGTCAAAGCGGTATTGGGTGTAAATGAATGGGAAATCACAAGATTGGAAATAAGGGTTGTAGGATGGAAAAAGTGATTGTTGTACTAGCCATAAAATAGGGTGCACAAAAATCTATGGACACAATAAAAATGACTAAAGACTAAGAAGAGAGAAGAGGTAGAGTGAAACATACCTACATCATGGAGAATGTGAAGGGTTGCATGAATTGGACCACCTCTTTTTCCTCCTTAAGGAGATTTCTCAAGTCTTCCCTCCACCATTTTCTCTTCCTTTCGAGTAGTGACATAGCTTCACAAGAAGATCCCTCACCTGTGAAGCTAAAATAGGCTTGGATATGTTGTGAAGCCAAAGGATTCCTTTTAACAATTCAGGAGCTCTGTTGTCTTGCTACATCATAAGTTTGTGCTTTTTTCATGGAACATGAATTGGTGGTCTTTCTTTGACTCTCTTTCCTATGGGATTCTGCTACTAGGTATTACATATGCTTGATAGTAGAGGTAGTGATGGGTTCCCCACATCCCACTTGGTATCAAATTGGTCATCTAAATACAAGGAATTCAAATGATGAATATCCTAATAGTATACCCAAAAGGCCATAATATTCTTTGTTTTTCATACTTCCCTTTCCAATTTATTTTTTTAGCCTTTTAAGTATTTTGATCTCTAGGGTATACTCATTATTAGGATCACAGAAAGAGAACCATTATGGTCTTGGTTTTCCTATAGGGATATATGATAAATTCATGAACACTATTATTCCTTTGGTGCTTATTGATGCCAAAAGTTGGCAAGGTAACAACCCTTTTATGGGAAACTCAGTTTATGGCAGACCTATTGTGTTAAACTAAGTGACCTCTAGATTTTAAAGAAGTCAGCTTCTTCTATAATTGGGAGTTTGGAGAGGGAAAAGGAAACAAATATATAAAAATAAAATCTAACGTAAGGCGATGCGCCAAAATGTAGATAATAGGCACAATAAATCATAGATCTAGGGGCCCGATTAGCAATTTGTAATGTCTCATAAAAGCATAAACTAAAGGTTAAAGTATAAACAATTCATTCATTGACATAAAATACCATTTCACACATATTTACTAACAAGAAGAGACATGAAATTATCTAAGACAACAAACTTGCATTCAATTTGTAGAAGTTCTGTGAATGAATCATCCAATAATAGCAGCACAATCTAAAGCTAATCAAATTTCATAAGAAGAGCAGAAAGGTCAAATGATTGGCACAATCTAGAAGTCCTTTTGCAATAATTAAAAAAATAATGACAAATTCCTAGTGTCTTTTCTTAATCTATGTTCTTTCTACAAAATCTTGGAACCCCTCCTCTAAAACAAAGAGCAGTACATATAGCCAAAATTCTCCCACTGCCTTGGCAAGTATTAATAGAAAAGATTTGAGAATCCTTGGAAATGATGCAAATCAAAGATTCCTTCTAGTCATTGCAACTGAAAAGATTTCAGCCAAAGCATCCAGTTACTCCAAGTTCAGGTGCATCCTCTACAAATGATGGTAGTGGTCTCGACAAGGTTGTGTAGAAAAGTTTCGTTACCCTACTAAAGTAGTTATGACACGTGGCAAGATGTCACGATCCTTGGTTTGCTCCATCCATTGTTTAAAAGAAACACCCACCGAATAGAAATGTGGAGACATCTTGCACCTCATACTCAAAAAGGAAGGGAAATGGCTTTCAATTGTGCACAAAGCAGACATGTGGCAGCATAGCGGGGTTGTTTTGTAATGCAAAGGGAAGAGATCCTTTGGGGAGCACACAACAGAAATGTGGCGGAGGTAGGGGTGTTTATCAAAAAGGGTAGAATGAATTTTAATGCAATGTGCAGGCCAATACTTCAACAAAATAAAGCCTAAAGGGAGCTCTATGAGTATTTATTCATAGATTTTGGTGACTATGAGGAGCATTTCGCTTGAGGAATAGAGAACCCAAAATTTCTCTAGTTGCAGACCAAAGTCTTACCCATTGGCCAATGGCTTCAAAGCTTAGAGAGGGCATCCTATAGCGGTAGCCAGTCAACGTCAGATAGTTTTGATATGTTGTGTAGATTCTCTTGTGCTTTGTTGAGATCAAGCATTTCTTTATAAGGTAGCTCCACTTGTAGACCGGCCCCGGACTCGCATAGGAAGAGTAGCTGTGTAATTAGATCGATAATCCCTTTGATATCTACTATTGTGGGAGGTTGGCTGAAGCTTTATAAGGCAGTTGTGTCCTACCACTTTTCTTCAATTTTTGTTGCAAGTTGCTCAACAATGGTCATGGATCCATCCTCAAGAAATGGGGAAGGCAGGACCATCATAGTCAGCTGAGAGAAGCTTTCTCACACATTATCTAGAGTCGCGCACAAAGTGGCCACGCATGCCCTAGTTCATTTTATGGTTGTGTGGCAATGGACGAACTTGTTTGCCATCTTGGCAACAACCTTTCAATCATTGATTCTTTCTCTAGCCAGGTCTTCATCAAAGACTGAGTACAATTTGGTTAGCAAACCCTACACTTTAGGTACCTTTTACATGATGAACTATGGAAACTCCCCCATAATCCTTTGAACCTTCTGGCTCAAACTTTTTGCCTAATCCATGTACTAGAGTATTAGTTGTAACGTCAGGCAATAAGACTTGACCTTCACCCACTATGAAGCGTACAACTATTGTACCATTGTGATGAGATCCGACTAGGCAACAAGAGCCTGGGGAGTATTCTTTAAAAGGGTGATCTTTGCATCCCTTGTGCTAACGTCCTACATTAGCTCCACAATTCTCCTATTGATGGATGCCAATTGTTCCTGAACATGAGCTAACTCTTTAGTCTAGATCTCCTTCACTTGGCTATGGTTTTCTAGTTCTATTTCAAGGGAATACTTTTCCTCCCGAAGCTCCTCTTTTATTTGGGCCTTGCAAACCTCAAATTCGACATCCTTCTCTTATAGCTTTTTCTCATACTAAACTCACTGTTGATCTAGCACCTCATCTTTTTGCATCATACCCTACTCATGTTCAATGCAGCACCATTCAAACTCCCCATTCCTTAGCTGTAGATTTTGCTCTGCTAGAGTTAATTGGCTATGGTACTCCTAATTCTTAGCACACAACTCATTTATTATAGTGGGGTTGATGGATTGAACCTTTGCAAGTTCCTCCTAAAGTCTAGTCCTCTCCACATCTTCTATAATCACTCTCTCTATCAAGCATGCAACATCCGCTCCTAGGGATTTCTCCCTTTTTTCCAAGAATCTAGCTCTTTCTTTCAAGGATTTCAGCTGCTCATCCATCTTCTTCTACTTGCAGCCAGTTTTAATGAAATTGGAGGTGACCACTCATTGTGTTTCCTCCATGAGCTCAACTTTATCCTACATATGAGATACCTTCATTTCAAGCCCCATGAAATATAGATCATAATCTTCTGGACACATCTCCCCTTATTTATTTTCCACAGTTGGTTACATGGTTGCAAATTTCAGCATTTGTTGAGTCCCATCATAGATAGTATGCTCCTTCAGTTTTGCCAACTTGTTATCATCCTTGGCTTTTCGCTTTTGAATTCTACTAGTGCATGCCTCCTTTGTAGCATCATTTTGTGCAATAAAATGGGCTAGCGATAGGACTAGGCCACTTGTGAAAGGAGCATCGAGAGGTAGGAAATATGGATAGGTAAGTTTAATAAGCATGAAAAGTTTCTTCTTCTCAAGAGTGATGATCTGCGAGGAGAAATGAGGCACATTAAAAAGCTTGGTTTGTGAACCAATAGAAGGGCTTGTCATTTTCCAAGGTTCCATCGGTGAATTGGCAAGAGGACTCATGGGTTGTAGTGGCAAGGGAGTAGTCATTATAGATTCCACTTGTTGTGAGAAAAGGGGAGGATCTATGGCAATAGTAGCAATATGGGTGCCAACGACAGGTAAGCTTTTAGAAAGTGAGGAAAAAAGGAACTGAGTGGTAGTGGCTGGTGTAAGGATTTACTTAAGAGTAAAGGTGAATGGATTCACCCATATGGACTGGGAGAAACCTCCCGCAATCATTATATCAAAGGTGGGAAGAGAAGGGCCAATACTCATGGTGGGGGGCACTATGGAAATAGTGGAGGATACCAAATATTGAGAGGCAAGAAAAGTAGGAGTGAATGTTACCTATTGATTGGTCGACAGTGGCTCCTGGCTCATTGCGAGCATTTGGCTTGCAATAGGTTCTTGTGAACCTTCTCTGACAATAGTTTTTATGCACTATCATTTTGTGGGTAGGATTTCTCCAACCTCAACAGTCTCTATTGGTTGTTTCTATGACACTCTTGTTGATTTGGTGGCCCAAGTGAGTGACTGTGAGGCCATTGAAACATTGAATTGCACATTTGAAGCTACATAGGAGGGCTTCCCTACAGATATTTTTACTTGTTGAGCGAAAGACATTGGGATCCCTACCTCTTCTTCTCCTTGTTCAGATTCATCTCCCATGTTGTCATTCCCTCCAGTGCTTGAGTCAAAGGTTGCATTTCCATCATCCCACAATTTTTCAAACTTTTCTTCAGCTTTCAAGCTTACATAAGGGGCTTCAAGTTTCTTTGTTTCCTGATGATATACCCACAAGGCTCTCATTTTATCTAGAGTCCATTTCTTTGTATACTATAACTATTTGTACATGGTGGTCCCCATCTTGACATTCTCATTAGCCTCTACCACAATGAAGTTGAACTTATTCCATGGATCCCTATTATCCTCTGTGGGAATATGCACTAGCTCAACCAAATATTCATCCTTATTTTCCCGTGGGTTATGTCTCTTTTCCTAGTAGGGTCAAGGAGTGTGAATAACCCTCATGTGTGCATGTGGAAAATCATTGAAAGGATTATACTTCCATTTATCACATATCAAAACCAACCCTAAATGAGCTAGCTTATCTTGCAATGGCAGGTGTGTCGGCATCTTTGCTAGGGTCACTGTTTTAAAACTTATGGGTAACTAGAGCCATCCCTTCTTCTTAGGAGGTTCCAAGAAAAAATTGTAATTGATAATGCATGCCTATCGATACATTTCAAGATCCAACACTTTATTTGTGATGTAGGTTGGGAGTCAAAATGGTTGGTTAGTGAAACCCTGCATCTAGATGATTATGAAATCCGCACCAAAGAACCAGTCACATGCAGGAGTAAAGACTTGCATATATCCCATTTGATCCATGTTGATTCATACCATGCCATCTTCTCCTTTCAAATCTTACAAAATCGGAGTTAGAAAGAAATCAGAAAATGCATTGTAGTCAAATCTTGCAGAGAGGAGAGGTGACCATGTAGATATCAGCTTTCTTCTTCCCTTTTCATCAAAAATAGACAAACCCACATACTTGCTAAAGAAATTAGGGTCTTGATGCAAAAAAATATGGACAAGAAAAGAGAGGAACCTGAACTTCCCTTCCTTCAAGTAATTCTCTATTTTCCCTATCATTTCTTCTATAAGGTAGTCTGCGAAATACTACCAAAAGAAATTATGTTGCTTGCGAAATTGGAAACCAGACCCTAATTGAAAAGCATGCACCTCCTAGTCTATGTCCAAGCTACAAACAAATGCTAGCATTGAAAAGGCCTCCTTTAAGTCATTCTCAAATACACCATACAACACCGGGATACTTGGGGGGTTCTAGTTCATTACTCCCTGCTTGTCGGTTTCCTTAATTAAAAATTGAGGGTCGTTCCTCATTTCCCTCCATGTATTTTCTCCTTCATCGGGAGTAAATGCCTCAATTCTCTCACTTCTGGTGGTCAAGTCATGGATACATAGCATATGCCAGATATCCTACAGGTTGATATTAATTGTTAAAGTCTAGTCATCAATGTTGTGGGTGCTTGAGTTGTAATGTTGAATGGCCGCATCAACCAAATCTAGGTAATAGTGCAGTAATGGGACCATATACTGTGGGAGCCTGCTGAGCCATATTTTTTATGTTGTTGATATCTCTTTCTTGGATGCCTTCATCCTTTCTCAGGCCCCCTATCTCAAAGACTTGGGGTTTTTTGCGAGGTGTGGGTCATGAATATTGTCTCAATCCTTCTGGACCTAAACTTGGTTTCTGTAACTTTTGGGCTTGTCTAGTTCCAATGTGTTCACCCATTTTGGCTTGTCTGGTATACCAAGCATAGAATATGAAATTTTTTCATAAATGTTAACAGCATGTGATGCTCGTATGGCCTTAAGAAAAGATTGTGTTTCCTCCCCTTGTATCTCTTATTGTGAACTCTCTGCCATTGTCTCTTTTGATGAAAGATTTTGCTAGGCTTGAATTCTCTACAACTTTTTCCTTGGCTCCAGATATGCTAAAAAAAAAATTCACTCACTCGGCTTAGCATATTTGAAAAGACTCTTAGGCATTTAAAATTTTGCATGCAATACTTAACTATCTTTTCTTAAGATGGTAGACAAAGTTGTTTTTTTGAATTTAATTCAGCATGTGCCACCCACCCTTTGGCTTGTGCTAAAATGAATTACTTTCCATTTTCAAGTGACAAGAATTCATAATTGCATTAGGCAATAGGGTGATATGATGTCATTTCCTTGGAACTTGGGCCAAAAAATTTCTCTTAGCTTAGCATTTGTATGCATTGGAAATTAATATTGCGAATAGAATGATTAAGACAAAGAAAATGATCAATGCTTGAAAAGATATGAATCTTGCCTTAGGTTTTGGGAAACACCTGAGAAGTGACACAACAACTTCAGGACCATGTAGCTCACCACTGATGAATGCCACCATCTTATGCTAATTAATTAGGTTTCATTAACTTTGAATGCATTGAACCATACTTAGCAGGCACAACTGGTCAAGAAATTTGAGCAAGCTTAGGCATAGTTCTCAAGTTGGTACTTGATTATCATCACATTTTTGGAACACCCATTACCACGCCTTTCCTCGATTTTTCTATAAATAGGAATCTAAGTGGTAACAAAATCATAATTAGCATTTGAGCAAGCTTTAGTAATAGGTTTTTGAATTAGCGGTAGGCTTTGGTAATTGGTGAGGTATCTTCATAGGCTAGGCCTTAACTAGATTTTAGGAGTAGTTAGTGGATAGTTGCAATGTGTCACTACCATGAAGACTCACATTAGGCTAGTGTGGCACAAGTCACAAGTGGCCTTTCTTGGTGAGATTTACACCAAATGTCTAAAAAGAATGACAAAGAACAAATTCTCCCTAGCTCTACTAGCCATGAAATGGGTTTTGGGCCAAGACTGTTTGGAGTATGAGGACAAGTATCAGGTTAATATTGACATCTGCTCACACTTTGTCATGCCCATACTAGTTATTAGCATCCCCAGGCCATTGGTGCTAAAGCTGGTCAAAGAAATTTTCCCCAAGAAGTATTTGAATGGTCTTGGCGAAGTTGTTGCTAACACTATGTACAAGGTAGGCTTTCCCACGACAAGCAGCCTTAGGTGCTATATTGAAGAAGAAGCGGTTGTCCCATAGCTATCATTCTGAGTGGATTTTTCCTTTAGTGAAAAAATGAACACCATCAAAGGGTCACCTGTGCATGCCATTTCCTCTTTTTCATCTATAACGTGGTGGTGTTCTATGACATTGAGTGGTACACAGACTTCAGGAACCTGGTGTTCCCTCCACCGCTAGCCACTATTCCTATTGATATCACTGCTACTGTTGGTGGTGCGCCTACTGATGAAGAGATAGTGGACACTGCAATTGATGTGTCTATTGTTGTTGCACATGCTATGGGATGAAAATGCCTCTTTCCCTAGTTTTTTCTCTCAAGGATACAATACCCATCTCCTAGTTTTTGTACATATGCCTAAAAAAGGCCTATGTAGAACGTATATGAAAAGGAAATAACATGTAGTTATATAATTTTTGAATTATGGCCCTTAAGCCATTTTTCCATGTAGATATAGAAGCATATATATAATGAAATATAGCTTTATAAAATCCTTGGCTATTTTTATTCTTGGTATTCTGCAATATGAGTTTTTTTCTTTTCAACATATGTATTTGATTTCTCCTTGCATGTGGGTATTATTTTCTTCATTCACCTTGCTATGAATTGATTTTCCCTAATCTTTGCAATGATGGTTTATTTCTCCGCCTCAAAGCATGAATTAATTAAAAAGACCAGCTTGCAGAACAAAAGGAAAATAAAAATAAAAAACACTATTAACATATTTACATCAGTAAAAGCATGCAACTTAATGGAACAATTTAAGATGAATCCCGTTGACCAGAATTCCTAATGCCTGTTGTTCCATATTTTTCAATTTAAACGTATTATGCTCTTTGCACTTAATTATTTTAAAGGGGCCTTCCCAAAGGCTATCAAATTTACCGTGCTGACCTGGCTTCATAGGCCTTTCATTGAATTTCAACACTAAGTCCCCACAATTTAGGTCTTTGTTGGATACCCTTTTGTCAAACCATCGCTTAACCACTTGCTGTCAGTTAGTCATGGCTATTAGAGATTTCTCCCTTTTTTCTTGTACTTCCAATAATTCGGCCAGTTGAACCTCCATGGCACCATTCTACTCTATCTTGAGGGATTTCAGCAATTGGAGTGCTAGAATCTCCATGGATATAGGCAACAGTGCCTCTTTGTCACACACCAGCTCATAAGTTGAAGTCTTAAGGACTTTCTTAGGAGTTATGCGGTCTTCCTAGAGCACCACTTGGAGGTTTTTATGCCATTCATTTTGGTGTTCCAAACCAATCCTTTTGAGGAGTCGAACCAAGTCCTTATTTGTCAACTCGGCTAGGCCATTACCCTATGGGTAATAATTTGATGATGTCTTCAAGAATATGCCATTTTTTAGTGTGAAGTGACAATCCTTTGTGCTTAGAAAGCTCCAGCGTTGTCAGAAATTATACTTTTTCAAAGGCCTAAACCTTGTCACTAGTCCTTCGAGGAAACCCACTATCTTTGTCTTTGTTGCATTTTTAAGCGGTGTGGCTTCCATCCAACTTGTGAAGTAATCTATATCTGTCAAGATCCACTTGTGTTCGACACTGGAAGTAGGATTGATCATTCCAATGAAGTCTAAGCCCCATTGTGTGAATGGCTTATCCACCACTATAGGTTTAAGAAGCATCACAAAATTCTTTCTTCTCCTTATGAAAATCTGGCATTCCTTGCAAGCCTTCTCCAAGGAGTGCGAGTCATCGAAAAGTGTCAGCCAAAAGTAACCCATGCACATGATCTTGAGCGTGATGGTCTTAGCAAAGAATTTTCTGGCCGCAACGTAACTATGGAAAGTGTTGAGGATTCTCTTTGATTTCCCTATGGTAACACATTGCAGGAGAATACCATTGAAGTTCCTTTTGAAAAGAACCCCTTCAACTAGCGCATATCCCCAGTTCTACAGTTGATAGTATCTCCTCTTTTCAGGGGAAAGACCTGGTGGATACTTCCTCATTTGCATAAATCTTACTCTATCCATTAGCCAATAACTTCTGAACTCTGACTCATTCATCAGAACAAGTTCCGCTTTCTCTTCTTCATCATCCACTTCTTCATCATGTGTTAGGTATTCATAGAGTCCTCTTCCTTGGATGGTTTCAGTGGGTTTGACTTCAATGTCATATTTGATGATCTTGGTGATCCAATTAGCTCTTTTTTATGTGATTTCTCCCTCCATGATGTATTCACACACACTGGAATGGACCACATAAACTATCACCTTATTGTAGGAGATTACATGGCGAAACTTCTTAAGTCCCTTTACTATTGCAAACACTTTCCTTTTGAAAAAATTATAATTCATCTCATATTCCTTTAGGGTTCGAGAGTAGAATTCCACTGGATTTTCTCCCTTTCCTTCAATGTCTTTTCAAGTTAGGATAGTAGCTATACTTGACTTGCTACTGAATACATACATTATAAAGTCTTAGATAAGTCCAAATTAACTAGTACTAGAGATGAGGAAATAGCATCCTTAAATTTCTCAAAGGCTTCTCTAACTTCCTTTGTCCACTTAAATTCTTGATCTTTTTTAACATTAGGGTGATTGGCCTAATTATTCCTACAAAGTCAAAAATAAATTTCCTAACAAAATTTACCTTCCCCAGGAAAGATTGGATGCCTTTCTTGTTAACCGGAAGGGGGAGCTCCCTGATGGCTTTCACCTGCTCAAGATCAATTGAAACTCCTTCTTTGGGCACCATGTGTCCCAATAACTTTCCTTGTGACACTTCAAATACACATTTTTTTGGATTCAGGGAAACCCCGAATTCCTGAAATTTTTGAAAAACCATTTCTAAGTGATCAAAATGATCATCCATAGATTTAGAGAACACAGTAATATCATCCAAATAGATTAGGATAATTTTATTGAATAATTCGTTGAAAGCGATATCCATTTCCTTATGAAATATTTCCCTTGCATTGGATAGGCCAAAAGGAATTTAGCATACACAGATGTCCCCCACTTTGTAGTGAACATAGTTTTGTGTTGATCCTCCTCAACCTAGATCTGATTATAACCTGAGAATCCATCGAGCAGGAAAAAAAATTTCGATCCTGCTATCATTTGTAGGATTGATTCCATAGAAGGCAGTGGATAATGATCCTTTAGGGATTCTTTGTTTAGGTCTCAAAATTCCACACACAAGTGGATATCTCCATTCTTCTTTCAAACCAGCACTAGGTTAGATACCCATGTGCTATGCTTGATTGAAAAGACAACCCACAACTAGATTAGCTTTGTTAGCTCTTGTGCCATTAGTGCTTCAATCTTTGGGTTCACCAGCCTTTGCTTTTGTCAGACTGGCTTTGCACCTTCTACCAGCTCGATTGTGTGCTAGATGATGTTGAGATTGTATCCCTTTAGATCATCATAGGACTAGGCCACTACTCCTTCATACTTCTTGCAGAAATTGATGAGCCTTTCTTTATCATGATGTGGGACATCCTTCCTGACTTTGAGTTTTCTTCCATTTGCGACTTGAA
This sequence comes from Sequoia sempervirens, assembly GCA_007258455.2. Classification (NCBI taxonomy): domain Eukaryota; kingdom Viridiplantae; phylum Streptophyta; class Pinopsida; order Cupressales; family Cupressaceae; genus Sequoia; species Sequoia sempervirens. The sequence continues at coordinate 581,411,119 of VDFB02271358.1, read as the reverse complement.
GATCTATGTAGTCACTTTTGTCTACCACAAAATTCCTTTTTTCATTTCTTGCATCGTCACAATTGAAAAGGTTTTCGAGAGTGACTAATCCCATTGGAAGCTTGTTATATTTGAGCTAAATGATTTGTCCCTCATAGTCCTCAACAACCTTTGGTTGGAGCTGATCAGTGAATTCTCCTGACTACTAGATGAACGAGGCAATGTGTTCATCACTTTCAAACACTTGCTAGCTTTGATCATTATCAGGAATCACCAGTCAAACTATCACTCATACAAAGTGCTTGTTGTGAATGAGGTTGGAGGTAGGATAAAACTGGGATATGACTATCTCCATGCGATCTACGTCGTTATTTTGTTCTCAAGGAATGGTCTGGATGTTGAAGGCTTCAAAACCCTCAACTAGTTCCTAGAACTAGTGATGATAGGATCTCATGTGGAAATTATTTGTTGTGGAAACTCCCCAAACTTGGTTGACCACCAATTCAGAATCTCCAAACACCATTAGTTGCTTGATTCCCATCCACTCCACGAGGCTTAAACCTTGTACTAGTCCTTCATATTCAGCTTCATTATTCAAGCAAGCAAATTGGAAGTGGAAAGACCTCAGTTTCTTTTCATTTTGTGGGTATATTAAACATATCCCAGCTCTTGTGCCATTCTTGCATCTTGTTCTGTCAAAGTGTAACATCCACACTTCAGAGGCTTGACTGCCTTTGAATCCTATGGAAACCTTTGGGAGCACTTGATCTTCATCGTAGATGACATAGGTTCCCAACCCAGTAGCATGGTAGTTTTTGAAAGGTTTGCTAACCATATGTTCACTCCAGAGAGCATCTTATTGATCATTCTAGTCTCTCGTCACCTTTTCATCTTCTAATAACTCAGTTCAATACATTTCTTGCTTGGTGATAGAGGTATGCACAACTTCAAAATTAATAATGGCTTCATTGGCTACATGTTCTAAGTGTAAAGCTTCATATTCTATCTTCATCTTCGCACCATGCTTGGTTCTAAGGATCAAATGCGACCAATCTAGGGATATATATCCACCCAGTTTTGAAGTAAACTCTCAGGATAGGCAGAGACCAAACATGGGGGGAACATCTATGATCATAGTGTCTTGAGGCATTGTGATACTAGGGCAAGCAAATAGAGCTAAGGGGAGTGCCTTGATGACACCTATGGTTTTGACTCTGTTTCCATCAAGCTATATCACTCCCCTTTTTAAGGGTTCATAGCTATGTCCTAAAGCTTCAACTATTTGTTTAGGCATAACCCTAGTGCTAGCACCAAAATCAATCATGGCATTGTGTAATAATTTCTATCCTATAATAAGAGTTAAGAAGGAGGGTTTAGGCTTCGACTTATCTCTTACTTCAGTAAGACCTTCCACTATGCTATTTGTAAGAACTTTGGTGGAAGAGGGTTGACCAACAACCCTTGCTTTGGGCAACTGTTATGTTTGTTTTGTGCTGACCTCTTTCTAGAGAGCCTTCTATAGTAGCATATTCTACTCTGGGATAGCTAGGATGACCCACATGGATGCATTGGTAGAGGATTTATTTAATTGTTCCACAACATTGAAAGGTGGTAGATTCAAAGGTTTTTGCTCCTTTTCCCTTGTTATAAAAAATTCCTTCGCTGGTTGATATTGTGGCATTACTGCTGAGGTACTAGGCATCTGGTCAAAAGCACTTTTAGGCTATGGACTGGCTTGCTATAGAACAACTAATTCTCCTATAAATCTCCTCTTTGAGTGAGTATTGTAGTCAAATTATACTTGCAAAATTTTAGATGTAGATTTATCATTGGAAAACACCGCTTCTTCTTCTTCCATCCATGAAAATAGTGTGTGGTTGGGAGCGATGTCTACTTCTTGCTCTAGTGACATCCATTAAATCTACGTGGTGAGCACCACATTGTCCATTTGCAAAGAGGTATACACGTAGCTTTTGGGGGCTGGCGTTGTAGCTTGGTTGCGCTGCTCTACCACCTTTTGTTGTAGGTTGCCATGTGGGAAATTTTGGGGCATATGTGAATTTCCATAAGGAAAGCACTAGGGGTTAGTGTCATCCACTAAATTATTTTGACCTGTAGTCAACTCTCTACTCGAGCTTAAGTTAGCACTCTATAGCAGAGTGGGTACCAGTACCATTTTATTCATTGTTTACACCTATGGATTTTTCAAAGCACCTCCTTGGAATTGGTTTTGTTAGTTAGAGGGCCTTCCACCTTGATAATTTTGGTAGGTAGGCTTCGAAGGTGCGGCTTGGTTGCACTTGAGGGTAGTTATGTCTTTCTCCATAGTATGTAGCAATTCCTTGAGATCACTCATTTCATCCTCAAAAGAGCTGGATATAGAGGCAACACCTTGTGATTTTGTTGCATACGTGTGCATTGATTGGGGAGGTGTAGGCACACTAGCCGATGTGACTTCCTAGGTGGGCATCGATATTTTGAGGAATATAGGAATGATGGTCCAAGGTAGCAACTTCTTGAAATTTATCAAATTGTTCTCCGCTCTAAAAACAATGTTATATGTGCCCGGTACTATGGTTCTACCTAGAGACTGGATCATAATTGAGATGTTAGGATTGATGACCTTTAGGTAGAAAATAAATGCCAGATCTAGTGGCAGGCATATATCAACTTGAATCCTCTACCAACTTGTATGGAACCGAGCATTGAAGTTAGCCATGGCTTCGTGCGGGGCCCACTTTATGACCTAAAGCTGGTAATAGAGTGATGATCAGTCTCCATTCAAAAATATTTGATAGAAAGGCTTGTCGAGCTCATCCCAGGTTCTGATAGTATTTTCTTGCAGTGTGCAATACAAATATAGTGCCTTACCTCTGAAAGAGGTGGCAAGCAATCAAAGGCCCAAAGGATAGGACTACTAGTGCAAAAAGAGTGATTTTGGCATCCCATGCCACATAATTTCTACTAGTGACAAGCAACATGGCTAGCGGAAAGGGAGGAGAAAGTGGAATGTTTACTAATTGGGTTGCAGTCTATACTGTCCCTAATGGAGGTACTAACAAACCAAGATTATTTGTTGTTTGGGACCTAGTAACAGGCCAATGGCTCATACACCCTTCTAAAACTTCAATTCATTTAAGCATGGTCCCACCAAGCATGCCAGAAAAAGAGAAAACTATTGATGCCAAAATTTGGCAAGGTAATAGCCCATTTATGGGAAACTTACTTTATAGTGGGCCTATTGCATTAATCTGAGTGACCTCCAAATTTTAAAGAATCGGCTTCTTCTATAATTGCGGGTTTGGAGAGGGAAAATGAAATAGATATATAAAAATAATATCTAATCTAAGGTGATGAGCCAAAATGTATATAATAGGCACAATAAATCATAGATGTAGGGTCCTGATCAACAATTTACAATGTCCCAAAAAAGCATAAACTAAAGATTAAAGGATAAAAAATTCATTCATTGACATAAAATAACTTTGCACACATATTTACTGACAAGAAGAGTCACATGACATGATCTAATACAACAAACTTGCATTCAATTTATAGAAGTTCTATGAATGAATCATCCAACAATAGTAACACAGTCTAAATTTAATCAAATATCATAAGAAGAGTAGAAAGACCGAATGATTGGCATAGTTTGCGAGTCTTTTTGCAATAATTAAAAAAATAATAACAAATGCTTGGTGTCTTTTCTTAATCTATGTTTTTTCTGCAAAATCATGGAACCCCTCCTTCAAAACAAAGAGGAGTATATATAGCCAAAATTCTCCCACTGCCTTGGCAAGCAATAACAAAAAAGATTTGAGAATCCTTCACAATGATGCAAATCAAAGATTCCTCCTAGCTATTGCAACCAAAAAGATTCTAGCCAAAGCATTCGGTTGCTCCAAGTTTAGGTGCATCCTCTACAAATTATGGTAGTGGTCCTAGCAAGGTCATGTAGAAAAGTGTCATTACCCTGCTAAAGTAGTTATCACACGTGACAGGATGTCACAGTCCTTTGTTTCCTCCATCCATTGTTTAAAAGAAACACCTATCGAATAGACACATGGCGACATTGCACAACCCGTGCTCAAAAATTAAGGGAAGTGGATTTCAATTGTGTGAAAAGCAGATGTGTGGTAGCAAAATAGGGTTGTTTTGTAATGAAAAGAGAAGAGATCCTTTGGGGAGCATGGAGCATACATGTGGTGGAGGCAGCGGCGTTTATCAAAAAGGGTTGAATGAATTTTAATGCAATGTGCGGACCGATACTTCAACAAAATAAAGCCCGAAGGGCTCAATGAATATTTATTCACAGTGCTCAAAGACCACCACTCTTCCTAATACAGATGTGGATCATGAGCCAATTGAGTTGTTATTTTTAAGCTCACAAAATATTCATCTAGAACATAACTCCACTGATCATAAATCACATCAAGACCAATATTATTTAACTTAATAGTGAGAAAATTTTCAACAAACGTTTTCTTTACTAAAATACATTCCCTTGTAAGTGGAGTCACTTAGACAACTATCTTTTCCCTTCTGGCTCAAAAATTTGCATCAACTACACATAATTGTTGACCTAACTCTAGGGCTATTATTCTATCTATTAACTAGGTTGGGTGTTTCAAGTATAATGGTTTTATCATTAATGTCAACAAGCTAGTGTTGTTATTGATTTCAACTATGTGTTCATGAAGCTTGTTGCATGATGAAGATGTCAAGGATATTGAGAAAATTATGAAAAAGAGAAAATAGGTTGTTGCAGGTTGTGCACGTGTAGTTGAGATATTGGGGAATTGTTGTGAGCACATGGAGCTATCTTTCTATTGTAGTGTCTGGAGATGTGTGGAATGAAGTAATGTGCTGAGATGATGTCTATGGTACTTGGTTTTCAAGTGATTTTGAGAAAAATTTATAAACAGAGAAAACTATGTTGTGCAAGTGTTCAAAATGTGCTATGGGATGTGCTCAATTTTTGTTCTATGTTGATGTTATGCCTATACAAATCTGATATGTTGTTCAACGTTTTTAGTAGTTTCTATTTCCAGAATTTGGGTTTTTGGATTGTTGTGTAGAGTGAGATATTTTCACTAGTGTGTGAACCAATTTTTCAGTGGTCTGGGAGAAATATATTTGCTCTAAATTTCTCTATAGTTTTACTTTAGGTTGTTTAGATCTGGGAGGTTTCTTATAATGTTTATATCTTTTAGAATTCAAAGTTTCACTTGATTTGGTGTAGTATAGTATGTGTTTCATTTGTTAGTGTACAAATAAGGTTAACTAGATGTTCTAGGCGGAAGTATTTCTATGATGCGATTTTGTATGAAGTTAGTTTTGGATCTCAGGTGGTTTGTGGATTATTCTAGATCGTGTTCAAGTGAATTTTGTTGTCTAGAAGTTTTGGATTGATCCAAGGAAGAACGTTCTTAATGTTTTAAGGTGTTTAACACAAATATTGGTCGACCTAGTGTTAGCACTACATGTGAATTTTATGAAAGCATGTTGAGGTGTGTTAGGATTAATTTGGGTCCTAACAAAGGATTTATATGGCTTTCCTTCATTCCTCTCCACCACTGGAATGTTTGGGTGTTGATCTAATTTGAAATTTTAAATGTAATAGATATTTTTCAGCCTTGGAGAAGGTATTCAAGGTTGAGGATAATATAAATAAGAGTGGTTTTGTTGTAAGATGCAAGAGAGAGGAAAGATAGATTTGAGAGAGATGTGAGTGATGATTGTGATGAAAATTATAGAAGTATAGATGTGAATTTGAGCATATTAGTGCAAATTTCAAAGTGTTGGATTCCTAAATGCAGTGAGCTAAAGGTATCCACAATCTTTCATGCAATGTTGCAAAATTATTGAAGCATTTGTGGTGGATTCCTTGTTGGATTAAGAACTTATTATTTTTGTAACATTTCTCTTCTATTTTCTTTGTTTCTTCATGTGGTAGTGAGCCCTAGCTATGAGCCTTTTTGGATAGTGTGTCCTATTTTGGAAGTGAGCCCTTGTACCAGTTTTGCAATTACTTATATTGTCAGATAATCCTCACCATTTTATTTTTTTTCCATTGTATTTTCCATGTAAATTTGGTGTTGTCATGTGCATGGTGTCATCATCTAAGTTTTTGTTATCTACATTTCATGATTAATCACTTTAATAGAATAAGGGTTTATTGAATATTTGTGGATCTGCTTATTGTGTAGGGTTTTGATGTTTTAAATTTCTACAACTAATTCATCCCCCCTCTGAGTTGTCTTGTTCATTCAACAATCTATATCATAGCAAGGTTCCTTGGAGAAGAGCTTAACCACTTGAGGTAGATCTAGGATGGCAAACAAGATAGATTTCCCTATGCATTCTAGAAGACAAAGGTGGAAGGTATTTGGCATCTCATGGATTTTAGATTGAAAATGAAATAAAAAATCAATATGTTTCACCTCTAAATGGACCAAGCACAAGTAATGAGATCAAGGCACATGAGGTAAATGCTAAGGTCGGATTTATTTTGGTGAATAGTCTTTCAAATTTTGAATTGGTTAAAGTTATGAATCTTAAGATTGGTAAAGAAGTTTGGTATCAGCTTGAAAAAATTTATGGAGATGATAAGGTAAAATAAGAAAGGTTGTAGAATCTAAAAGCATAATTTGAGACTCTATGAATTTCTAAAGATGAAAAAATTACAACCTACATGTAGAGAGTTGTTGATTTGGTAAGTGTTATGAGAGGTCTTTGTGCACAAGTCAAAGAACCTAGGGTGGTAAAGAAAGTTCTCACGATTCTTCCTAATTCATACAATGAAAAGGTATATGCTATTGAGGAATTTGAAATTTTTAATACTTATTCTAGAGATCTATTGATTGGTACACTAACTTCATTTCAAATGAGAAAACTTGGTTTGAAAAATGGTAGAAAAGTTGAGACTGCTTTAAAGGCTAGAAAATCAGAAAAGGTTGAAGATTCAAATGGAGAAGATCTTAATGGTGTGGAAGCTAAATTTCTAAGAAGGATGAAGAAGGTCACTTGTAAGTACAAAGGTAAAAAACCTTTAAAATGTTTTAGCTATGGAAATATAGGTCATTATTCTTTAAGATGTCCAACATAATTGTGAATAATAAAAGTGAGGAGAATAAAGGAAAGATGATTAAAAGAAGTTACCATGTGAAAGAAGATGTTGGTATTTATAATGATGAATCTAATTATGGAGATTTTGATGAAAATGAATTCTTGTTCTTGGATTTGAAATTTTAATCTACTTCTGCTAACTCTAAAAATTGTGTAAAGGACAGTGTTATAGAGAAGGTTGAAAGTACTTTGGTTTATGATTTTCATGTCAAACAAGATAAGAACTATAGGGTTGTTGATAGTATTTGCTTTAATCACATGACCAAATCTTGACAAAATTAAGTTTTTTAAATTTGAAAATTATGATGAAGGATTATTTAAATTTGGAGATGATTCAAGAGCTAAGATTTTTGGAATAAGTTCAATCAATTTTGATGGAAAAAATAATATTGAAGATGTTTACTATGTTAAAGGTTTAAGGAGTAATATTTTGAGTGTTTGAAAAGTGTGTAAGAAAGGATATAATCTTTTTTTTAAGGATGAAACATGTGAAATCAGAAAAGGGTCTAGAACTATGATTGTTGCTCATAAGAAGACATATGGAAACATATATCAGCTTAAGAGTGTTGATGATCATTGCTTTATGTCTCATATTAATGACAACTGGTTATGGTACCAAAGGATGTGTCACATGAATTTTGATAATTTGGTTAGAATTAGTTCAATTCATGTAGTGAGAGACCTACCAAGAATCACAAAGCCTATCAATGTTGTTGGCATGAATTGTTAGTTTGGAAAGAAAATAAAGAGTAGTTTCAAAGGAAAGGAACAATATGCTACCAAACTATTGGAATTAATACATACAGATCTTTATGGTCCTACAAGGGTGAAAGGTCTTCAAGGTGTCGAGTATTTTGTGCTTTTAATTGATGATTACTCTATAATAGCATGGGTCACCTTTCTTAGAGAAAAATATGATGCACTAGATAGATTTAAAGCATTTAAATCTATGGATGAAAATGAAATGGATCTTAAAATAAAAATTTTGAGGTCTGACGAAGGTGGGGAATTCACCTCCAATGAGTTTAACATTTTTTGTGAAGTTTATGGAATAAAAAGGCACTTGTTTTCCCCTAGAACTCCTTAGAAAAATGAAGTTGCTGAGAGGAAAACCCAAAAGAAAAAGAAGTGTAGAATGAAGAGGAAGAATCTCCGAAGAAGACCCCTCCAATGAGTTTAACATGTTTTGTGAATTTTATGGAATAAAGAGGCATTTTTCTGCTCCTAGAAATCCTCAGTAAAATGGAGTGGTTGAGAGAAAAAAAGAAAAGAAAAAGAAGTGTAGAATGAAGAGGACGGAGCTCCAAAGAAGCTCTAAGGAGGAAGTGGTTGAGAGTGCAAATGTTAAGGTTGATGAAAATTTTATGAATTCAATTGTAGTAGATGGATATGCTTTAGATGAACCTACCTATGGAAAAGAAGAATAAGAAAGATCTCAAGAAAAAGAAGTGCAAAATGAAAAGGGAGAAGCTCTAAAGAAGACCCCTAAAACCCCTAGGTATAGGCAAAAGAATCATTCTGAAGAATAGATCATTGGAGACAAGAGGAAAGGAGTATTGGCAAGATGAAAAGTTGTTAAAGCTAAGGTAAATCCATGTTTACTTTCTAAATTTGAACCTAAAATAGTGAGTGAGGTATGCAAAGATAAACATTGGATGAAGGAAATGGAAGAAGAACTTATGCAAATTGAGAAAAATTAAACTTGGGAATAGGTTCCTAGATTGGAAAACATGAACATAATTAGAACTAAGTGGGTATTTAGAAACAAATTGAATGAGAATGGAGAAGTGATAAGAAATAAGGAAAGAATTGTGTGCAAGGGTTACTCACAAGTGGAAGGAATGAGATTTGAGGAAACATTTGCTTTGTGGCTATGATGGAAGCTATCATAATGTTTTTTTTGCATTTGTAGCATACAAGGACTTTAAAGTTTATCAAATGGATGTGAAATCTGCTTTTTTGAATGGTGAATTGGAAGAAGAGGTTTACATGCAACAACTGAAAGGATTTCAGTTATCTGATCAACTAGATATGGTGTGTAAATTGAAGAAGGTATTATATGGATTGAAGCAATCTCCCAAAGCTTGGTATGCAAGATTGGACATATATTTGATACATCACAGATTTAGTAAAGGCACCGCATATAGTAATCTTTACTTTAAAATTGAGGAAGACAAAATATTGATAATGGTTGTGTATGTGGATGACATTATCTTTCAAGGAAATTAAGCTATGTGTAAGAAATTTTTTGAAGAGATACAAAAAGAGTTTGAGATGTCAATGTTTGTGGAGATGAATTTCTTCCTCGGGCTACAAATCAATCAAGAAAATAAAGGCATTTTTATTTCACAATAAAAGTATGTCAAAGAGATGTTGAAGATGTTTGGAATGGAAAAATCCAAACCAGTATGCACTCCTATGGTGACTAGTTACAAATTGAGAAAGGATTATGATTCACCTAAGGCTAATCAGAGCAACTATAGATCTATGATTGTTGGAAGGCTATATCTAATTACTACTAGATCAGATATCACAAATGCAAATTTTTTTGTGGCTATATTTCAAGAATATCCTAAAGAGACACTTGTTACAACAGTGAAGAGGATATTCAAATATTTAAAAGGAACTCTTAATCATGGCATGTGGTAACCTAAGGATACTGATTTCACATCAAGTTCTTACATAAATGTAGATTGGGCTAGTTGTGTTGATGATAGGAAAAGTACAAGTGGTGGTGCATTTTTTCTTGGATATATATTGATTTCATGGTTAAGTATGAAGAAATATTCAATTTCTTTATCCACTACAGAGGCTGAGTATATTGAAACAACATCCTGTTGCACATAGGTATTGTTAACAAGACATAAATTGAAGGATATCAGAGTAGTGTATGATGAGCCTATATATTTATTTTGTGATAACACAACTACAATTAACATTTCAAAGAATCCACTGATGCATTCAAGGAAAAAACATATATCAATCAAGTATCACTTTCTAAGAGAGAAGGGAGGTGAAGCTTGAATATGTACCTACAAAGGATTAGATTGTTGGAATACTTATTAAGGCTCTTCCTAAGGATACTTTTGAGTAGCTTTGGGAGAATTTGGGGGTTATTTCCCCTCCTTCTTTGAACTAGATGCATATGGAGATGCATTAGTCAAGCAGATCTATGGATTCATCTCTTTTCTAGACTGATGTTGGTGGCTACCTCTTAGTGGGAGTAGGTAGTATCATGTAGTGTCATTTTTTCACTAAGGAATGTTGTCATTCTACAAAGTTGATGATTTTATTGGGTGTACTCCTAGGAGGGATTACTCAAAGTAAAGTATCTTGGTTCAGTGTCAAAGTGGGAGAAAAATGAAAAAAAATTATCCTTTTCCATTGATGTCAAAGGGAGAGAAATAATCATGTGAAAAATTCTATCTATAGAGGAGGAGGAAAAAGGAAATCATAAGAAAGTGTGTTTAGATTTGTTGTGTTGTCATTGATGCTTTTTCAAATCATTTGTTTCAATCAATGAAAAAGGGGGAGATTGTTGAAAGTATGATGGTGTTTTCATTGATGCTAACAGGATGGTGTTATCTTTGATGTCAACTGTCTGCTGAGTAAGTTTTTTGCATCATGAAGATGTCAAGGATATTGAGAAAATTGTGAAAAAGAGAAAATAGGTTGTTGTAGGTTGTGCATGTGTAGTTCAAATATTGAGAAATTTTTGTGAGTACATGGAAATATCTTTATTTTTTAGTGTTTGGAGATGTATTGGAATGAAGTAATATGTTGAGATGATGTCTTTGGTACTTGGTTTTCAAGTGATTTTGATAAAATTTAATAAATAGAGAGAACAATGTTGTGCAAGTGTTTAGAATGTGCTCTAGTATGTGCTTTTTGTTTATTCTATATTGATGCTATGCCTATGTGGATATGATATGTTTTTCAAGGTTGTCAGTAGTTGCTATGTCTAGAATTTGGGTTTCTAGATCACTGTGCAAAGTGAGATATTTTCACTAGTGTGTGAATTGGCTTTTTAGTGGTGTTTTTTGTGCTCTGGGAGAAATGCATTTTCTCCAAATTTCTCTATAGTTTAGCTTCAGGTTGTGTGGATCTTGGAAGTTTCTTATAATTTTTACATATTTCATAATTTGAAGTTTCACTTGATTTGGTGTAGTACAGTGTGTGTTTCATGCGTCAGTGTATGAATAAGGTCAACTAGATGTTTTGGGTTGAAGTATTTCTATAATGCAAGTTTGGATGAAGTATTTGTTGGATCTCAGGTGGTTTATATATTATTATAGATATTGTTCAAGTGATTTTTGTTGTCCCAAAGTTTTAGATTGATCTAAAGAAGTGTGTACTTAATGTTTTATGGTGTTTAGCATGGGTATTGGCTGACCTAGTGTTAGTACTACATGCAAATTTTATGAAAGTAATATGTTGAGGTGTTTTAGGATTAATTTGGGTCATAACTAATGATTTATATGGGTCACCTTCATTCCTCTCCACCGTGGGAATGTTTGGGTGTTGACCTAATTTTAAATTTTAAATTTTAATAGATAGTTGTTGACCTTGGAGAAGATTTTTGAGGTTGAGGATGATATAAAAAAGAGTGGTGTTGTAAGATTCAAGATAGAGGAAAGATAGATGTGAGATAGATGCAAGTGATGAATTTCATGTGAATTACAAAGGTATAGATGTGAATTTGAGCAAAGTAGTGTAAATTTCAAAGTGATGGATTCCTAAATGTAGTGAGCTCAAGGTGTCCACAACATTTCATGCAAGGCTATGAAAGTGTTGGAGCATTTTTCATGGATTCTTTGCTGCATTGAGAAGTTATTCTCTCTATAAAATTTCTCTTCTATGTTCTTTGTTTCTTTCTATGGAAATGAGCCCTATTTGTGAGCCTTTTTGGATAGTGCATCAAATTCTGGTAGTGAGCGCTTGTACTAGTTTTGTAATTACTTATATTGTGAGTGAATCCTCAATGTGGTTTTTCCCTCATTGGGTTTTCCATGTAAATTTAGTGTTGTTATTTTAGTTTCTATTATTTGTATCTCATTATTAATCACTTTAACAAAATAAGGGTTTAATGATTTTTTGTGGATCTAGTTACTATTGAGGGTTTTAAAGTTTTAATTTACTATAACTAATTCACCCCCCTTCTCAGTTTTCTTTTTCATTCAAAACTGGGAGCCTGAAAGGATCTCCCCTAAATCCATGCATCCTCATAAAAATAAAATTAGTGTTGAAAAAACAATCACAAGGCATTATATGATTTTGCATCCATCCCTTTTGATGATCCACAATTTTTTCTCAGTCCTCTTGATGATTTAAATCCAAGAGGGTTGGAGGTAAAAATAATTCAAAGAATTTCTAATAGTCATATGTTGTAGATAGTACATGGGTCCATATAGATTCTAGATTTCACTTTTGAGCATCAAACTCATTCACAGTAGCTAATTGCATGTATGATCTAAAGGAATTAGTGTTTTGATGAAGTAACGTGTGGACTATAAAAGATGAGTACCTAAAGGTGTATTGATTGTATTATGCCTTTAGTTTCTCATGCATGGTGTCCACTATTATATCTATAAAATCCATTTTGAAACCCTCATTTTGTTTTCTCAAATGGAAGCCCAATGCCAGCTAGAACTCATAAAATTGAGCATCATGTTGTCCATGCCAAATAAAAAGGAGAGTATAAAAAATGCATCCTACATATCTTGTAGATGGAAGGAAATGAGTGTAACAAGAATCTTAGGAAACTATGTTTCATCTTTTTCTATGTTGATCTTGTTATTGAAAAACTTCATTTGATCTCTCTGGCTTGCCTAATAATATTCCTTTTTTTTTTGCACACATAACTCTATAGATGGATTAAAAGGAACACAAGAAATATCTCTAATATCCTAAGCATTTATAATAAGTTTGAGATGATTCCCGACTAGGATCCCACTCTCAGGGTCATAAAAATGTGTGCAGGCATCAACAAGTTCCAAAAAAGGGTGTACCATGACTAGCATAAATTACAAAAAACCATAATTCCATAGCCAAAATCCTAAATAATCATACTCACCTTTTTCCACTCTATGCATCATTCTTTTGTGAGCCTCTTCAAAGAGATTTTTTGGGTTCTTGTGTAATTTAGGATAATAGATCTCATTGGTGTATTCTAAAATGAAAACATAATTTCCACAACCTCCTTTATCCAACCTCCTAGTGTTTGGAACTCTAGGCTTAGGTGGGATTGGAGTAGAAGAAAATGATTTACTCTTTGAGAGGTTAGTGAAGAGTCCTTGAGCTTCTGCTTCTACACAAAAATTTGATCACGTTGGGTCCATGGCTATGAATTCTTAATTGTTTACTCTGTTCAATAACTTCCTTGGCATGAATAACACCTTCTCTATATTTTGTACTTAGAAAAGCTTTACAAATATTTATTTGACTCTGCTTGCACTCATAGAATAATGAAAATGTGTTAATGAAACAATGTTTAATTGCCACTGTCAAGGCCACTTGTGCAAACTTAATTACATTTTCCCTTGGGAAACGCAACTCTTAGTGGATGGATAGTATATGAATCATGATGCTTTCTTTCTTGGAACTGGGTATGTGCAGGATCATGATGGGCCAAAAAGTGGCAATATGATGGGTATGTGGCTGATGACTTTTTTTTAACCCAAAATTGATGAAACAAAAAGGGTTTTTAAAGGAGATGCAAAAATTTCCACTAATATTAATTATTCTTTACTTTGAATTTAATAAGTAATTATTATTCATTTTCTATTCAAATTACGACTAAATTCTTGATTGATAGGCTAATTGAAAAACATCTATAGCTATTAAACGATATCACATTTTTTGAATCCAAAACATGCATCACATTCTATGCTTCACATACTATAGGATTAAAAAAAGAAAAATTTAATTTCATGAAGTTTTGACCAAGTTAAGGTGGTCAGACATACAAGTTTTTATATTTTCTAAAAGTTGTAATAAAAAATTCATAATTAAATATTTACTTGGAAAAAAATTACAAAAAAACATGCATCACATCAGGACATGAGTCCCCTACTTGAATCTAAAATATTATCATTTTATTTTAGTTAGGGTGGTCAGACAGACACCTACTTCTTATTTTTCCCTGAAATTTAAGTACTACTGCATTGAAATTTCAAATTTTCACCAAATAGATTTAGTTTCTTTTTAAACAAACCTAGTAGTTTAGAAACTACATTCAATTTTGTTCATATTCTATTGTTACATATTTTTGAAATAATATAGATAACTTATTCAAATTTTTACTTCAAGTTGCCTAACTCTAATTTTTCTAAAATTTTTGCCACTTAAGGGCCTATTTTTTCCATGATGATTCTACACATACCCAACTACAACATTGAGAAAATAGCATGGGATAAAAGTGGTATGATTTACATTAAAAGTGGCCAAAAAGAATCCATTTAGAGGGATCTCCTCATTATTGATCTTAGAAAGAAATGTTAGGGTGGCACGACACCTATCAAGAAAACCTAATGGCCCATGCATACTATGCTGATTGAAAAGGAAATCAAACAAAAAAGCAAACTAACTATTTACAAGGGGTCTCAAAAGAGACCAAGAATTAATTAAAATGATTTAGATGGATTCCATTTACCTGAATCCCAAGATATTTTCCCTCCAAATCTTTGATTTCAAATGCATTGCTCTCTTTATTATTGGTAACACAAAAAGGGCCTTTCCAAAATGAATCAAATTTAGCATTTTCACCTAGCTTAGTGGCTCATTCATCATATTTTAGGACCAAATCTCCTTCTCTGAAACTTAGATCAAATGAATTTTTATCAAACGATATTTTTACCACCTATTGGTGATTGTCCACGGGCATCAAGAGCCTTCTCTTGAGTCTCCTATACATTGAATAGATCTAGTAATCTCACCTCCATAGCTCTATCTTCTTCAATATCCAAAAATTTAAGAGATTGTAACATCGGTATTTTAATGGAGATTGGAAACATAACTTATTTCCTATAAACTAATTCATATGGAGATGTCTTCAAAACCTACTTAGGAGTGATTCAATCAACCCAGATCACTATCCTTAGGATCTCGTGCCATTCTCTTTGATGGTCCATGCCTATTTACTTGATTTTTTGTTTGTAGATTCCACTAGCCCGTTACCTTGTAGATAGTAATTTGACGAGGTCTTGAGAAAGATACCATTCCTTAGTGTAGATTCTAAATTTTTTGAGCCAAGGAAAGCTCTTGCATTATTTGAAATAATAGCTTTCAAAGAGACAAAATATGTCATCAACTCTTCCAAGAAGTTGAGAATATCATTCTCTATGGCTCCTTTTAGGGGAACTTCCTTTGAGCATCGGGTGAATTATTTAGTTGCTATTAGAATAAACTTATTTCTATTTCTTGACATCAATTTGATCATTCCAATGAAGACTAAGCCTTACTGAGCAAAAGGCTCATCAACCACTATTAGATGAAGAGGCATTGCTGAATATTTCATTTTCCAACACAAATTTGGCACTATAGACATTTCCTCACCATAATATAGTAGTCCATGAACAAGGTTGATCAATATAATCTCACACGCATTATCTTAATTGTGGTTTTTTATAGAAAAATGGCCAACTACTAGACTATTGTGAAATTTGTGTAGAATACTACTAGCTTCGAGTGCTTATCCACACATTAGAGGAGTACCCCATAAAAGTTCATTTTGAAAATGAATCCTTCAAATAACACATATTTGACACCTTGTAATCTATAGAATAACCTTTTATGAGATGGGAGACTTTTCGACTCTATCTGCAATGCATGACTCTACACCTTCAAACTAATTAACCAAGACTTTCTTCAAAAATTATTCTTCAACCAAGGATTCAATTTCATTGGCCAAGTATTCACAAATTCCCCTACCATGGATCACCTTGGTGGGCTTGACTTCTACATCATACTCTAGGATCTTGGTGATCCAATTTACTCCCTTTTTTGTGATTTCTCTCTCCATAATATACTCTCTAAAACTAGACTGAGCCATGTAGATCATTATCTTATTTCCTGCTATTAGATTCCTAAGCTTATTGAGGCCTTTTACAATAGAAAATTTTTGATTCTCTATGAAATTATACTTAACCTCATATCCCTTCAAGATCCTTGAATGAAAAGAAACACGATGCTTTCCTCTTTGTTTTCCTTTTGTGCTAATATTGTAGCAATACTATGCTCACTACCATAAACATACATGATAAAATATTTTGAGACATCAGGATAAACTAATACTGAAGTTGAGGAAATCTATTCCTTCCATTAGGGGTCCATTATAAATCTTGATTTTTTCTTAACATCATAGTGATATGTCTAACAAGTCCAAAAAAATTAGATATAAATTTACTAACAAAATTTATCTTCCCTAAGAAAGAGTGGACTTTGTTTTTGTTTACAGGTAGGGGAAACTCTTTGATTTTTTCACCCTCTCATGGCCAATAAAAATTCCCTCTTTATACATAACATATCCCAATAGTTTACCTTGCAAAAATCCAAACATAGACTTCTTGGGGTTCAATGATACTTCAAACTCTTTGCATTTCTAGAAGACTTTTTCTAAGATATCAAAATGATCTTCCCTTGATTTGGAAAACACTGTTAGGTCATCAAGGTTTATAAGAATAATAAATTTTATCAAATCCTTGGAAGCGATATTCATGGAACAATAGAAAGTGGCTTATATGTTTAAAAGACCAAATGACATCTTGGTGTATGCAAAGGTTCCCTACTTTGTGGTGAATATAGTCTTCTATTTATTTTCTTATTTTACCCATATTTGGTTGTAGTTGGAGAAACCATCAAGAAAGGAAAACATTTATAAACCTATGACTATATGGAGGATTTTCTCCAGGGAAGGTAGAGGGTATTGGTCCTTTAATAGTGCTTTATTTAGGTCCCTAAAGTCCATCTATAATCTAATATCACCATTTTTCTTCTAGATAGGGACCAGATTAGACACTTAGGTGGAATTATTAATTAGATATATCATTTAGGACTTAATGGTTTTTTATCTCTTGAGCCATGAGAGATTCAATTTTCAAGTTTACCAAACTCTCCTTCTACTGAATAAGTTTAGCCCCTTCAATCAAGTCAATGATATGTTAAATCACATTGTGAAGATAACCTTTTATAAAATCATAGGTCCATACCATGACTCAATCATACTTATTTCTAAAAGATATTAGCCTTTCCTTTTCTCTCTAAGGGATATGTTGATGGTAAAAAGTAACACACCAATGCTAGACATAATATTTCTACTCTATTTCTCTTAAAAAAGACAATTGATCTAAAACCACCTATCTTTCAAGGTCTCTATAGTTGGTTCTCAACTGTGATGTCATCATTCATTGGCCCGTGCAACTATAATATTCAAGAATCCTTTGCTAGTAATTGGGTACAAATTGGGTAGTACAAAGTAATTTAACATGGGGTTTTTAAATAAATAAAAAAAGATCTATCATATTTTTAGAACAGTAAGATGTGAACACAAATTTCCTTAAATTTAGACATGAAATTATTGTAATGAGCATTTCCTATTTAATTGAAACTGTAAAATGAAGTAATTCAGAAAGCTCATGCAATCACATTCATCAATAGTGTAGATTTAATACTTGTAACACCATTCATCACTTTTTTTAACATTTCAATAATAAACACCATAAGATCATCACCAAGATTCAAAGATTAATAGAAAACAAGAAACATCATCCATAGATAACATAATAGATGGTTTTAAGCTCGACATCTTCTATTGATTTTTCATGAATTAAGAGACATTTATGCATAGAAAAATCCACTAACATACAGAAAACCATTGTCTACCAACATTATTGTTAAAATAACCAACTTTTTGAAACTAACTATTTGCATTAAAAACTATAAAAAGGGTATGTGCAGGATCATCATGGAAAAAGTAGGCCCTTAAGTGGCAAAAAAATTAGAAAAATCAAGTTATGCAACTTGATGTAAAAATTTGAATAAGTTATCTACATTATTTCAAAAATATGTAAGAATAGAATCTATAGCAAATTGAATTTAGTTTCTAAACTACTAGGTTTATTTGAAAAAAAACATATATTCGGTGAAAATTTGAAATTTCAATGCAGCAGTACTTAAATTTCAGTGCAAAATAAGAAGTAGGTGTTTGTCTGACAATCCTAGCCACAATAAAATGATAATATTTTTTATAAGATTTTAGATATAAGTAGAGGACTCATGTCCCGATTTGATGCATATTTTTTTGTAATTTTTTTCCAAGTAAATAATTAATTATGATTTTTTTATTACAACTTTTAAAAATATAAAAACGCATATGTCTGACCACCTTAACTTGGTCAAAACTTCATGAAATTCAATTTTCTTTTTAATCCTATAGTATGTGAAGCATAGAATGTGACGCATATTTCAGATTCAAAAAATGTCATACCGTTTGAAAGCTATAGATGTTTTTCAATCAATATATCAATTTGGACTTTGGTCATAATTCAAATAGAAAATGAATAATAATTAGTTATTAAATTCAAAGTAAAGCACAGTTTATAATGGTGGAAAGCTAAGAATCTCCTTTAAAAACCCTTTTAGTTTCATCAATTTTGGGTAAAAAAAAGTCGTCAGCCACATTACCCATCATTTCGCCACTTTTTGGCCCACCATGATCCTGACATACCCAAAATTGTTCAAATGTTTGCAGAAAAGCTATAAAAATAAACTATATCTAGTCTTAGGTAGCCAACCTAACTTCAAGCAGCCCCCCATTACAATTAGGGGAAAAAATTATCTTATAGAAAGAATTAACACTAATTTCTCTTACCAAAAATCATGATCCATGAATTTAGGGCCCATATCCACAATTATAGGGGTGCCTCTAGTTAAGTTTGAGTCCTTTCTTTACTGAAATTGTTGGATCTCGAAAGTATGCCTTGTGCCAACTTGGAAAAAAATTGACTAGGAGTTACCACTTTGTCTACTGCTAATCATTGTGCCCAACCTTTAGCCTAACAAAATTGATCTAGAGTTGTTTGTTTGTTAAAAATTGATTTGGAGGTATTTTTTTCCACATGGCATCTGGAATTGGTTGACATTTTTAACTTTATCCCTTTTCAAAAAGAAGAATATTCCTTTTCTCACTTGGCCACTTTTAGCTGCTTTGGACACCTTAACTTGCTTGAAATAATCATCAACATTGCTGAAAATATGTTGCAAGGTCTCATCTTCAAGCACATCTACCCATTCCACTTTGAACATTGCTCTTTCAAACTCTTTGGTGGTGGCTATATACATATCCTGCAGTTGTGCAACATTCTCAATAGTGTCTCATACATAAAATTTGATGTCCATTAGCTTGTCCAGAAGAATTCCTTCATCATCATCTCCTTTCTTAATCCTTTCCTCCAACCTATTATTCCATTGATCTTTCATTTCTTGTAAGGAAATCAACCTAGCATATAGTGAAACCTCCTTACCAATCACTTCAACAATAATCCCCTTAATGAACTTTCTTTTGTTAGACAAGTCTTGCTAAGCCTATTGCAATATTCTTCTATGCTCTGTGAGAACTTATGTTTTGAAGATCAATATATTAATACATTTATCAAGATAACCAAAATATTGGTCTTTGAAAATGGAATATTCAATTACATATACCTTAGGTACCCTTTTCAAAATCCTCAACTTCTCCATATACCCTTCATATTTATCCTCTTCTATTCCTAGCAACTTAATGTATTCTCTTAGGGACTTGACCAAATGACCCACCTCTATATCTGTTTGAACCAGTAGTGAAAAGCTTATATATGTCCTTCTTAAGAAGGTCAATCCACTTCTCCATCATTGGATATTTCCTCTTCATTTAGGTCAACTCATCAACCTCTTTGTAGCTAATTAAGATAGGAACTTCTGATGGTGTTGGTTGCTCGGGAGTGGATGTAATAATTTCTTTAAAAAAAATTCATCTTCCCTCACTAAGCATTGAGCTCATCCTTATCCTACTTGTCTTTAATCAGTCTGGACTTGGTAGTGGTGGCTACAATATCAATGAGATTTATTTGCTAATTTTTGGTTTGTCTACCCAAATTCATAGTGCTTACTTGATAATCTAAATTATGCAACTCCCTGTCATCTTTATTAGCCACTAGGGTGGAAATTTCTACTACCAAGTCTTCATCATCACTGAGCCTCGTGGAATGAATGGCTTAGGGATTCTTATTAGGCTTCACTTTATCCACTTCTTTTATCATGTCATCCCACATTACTGGTTGGGCTTGAATCTATTTCCTTTTCTCCAAATTTCACTTAAGCCATGTAGGAGTAGTTGGCTAAGTTGTTACCAATTGAGTACTCAGAGGCATTGATGAAGGAGGTGTAGAAGAAATTATTTCCACTCTCTACTCAAAAGAAGTCCTTTGTTGCTCCAATCGTTCTTTCTACAATCTCTTCTATTCCATCCTTTTATTTTGAGCTTTTAATTTTTCTATCTGTGTCATCTCTTCCTCTTTCGATGCAACTTCTTCTTCATCCCTTAATCTTTATTGCTCCAAATCTAGTACATGAGCTTCCTCTTCTACTACCTTGTCTTGTTCAACTTTCTCTTGTTGTTCAATCTCTCGTGCATGAGCCTCTTCCTTAACTCTCTTTTGGGCTTATGTAGCCTCTTTCTCCTAAGCTAGTTCTTCATCCTTCTTTTTTTGTTCTTCTTCTTCATTAGCTAGCTCTTCGGCAGCTTGTTTTTGATAAACTTCCAATCTTTCATTTTGTTCCTCCTCCATCAAAACATCCCTCATGTCAGCCTCATCCCAAAGGATTCCTTCTTGGAACCCAGTGTCCTCTTCTCTAACTTCTTCTCTCTCAATATATTCTTCCCATTTTTCTTTTTATTCATGAAGAATAGTTTCTTTAGAGTCTAAGGGCATAGGTTAATTTGTGTTACATCAATGATAGGGGGCCTCTCTTCTTGAACATCTATTGTTTCAATAGTCAATGGTGCAGTGAGAGGGGTATACTCAGTAGTTTCTTCTCCAAGGTACACAACCATTATGGGTGTAGCACCAAGACCTGAAATGACCCATGTAGTAGCAGCTTGGTAAGTAACCTTACACTTTTCTAAAGCTTTAGTGACCTTCCTCATTAAAATTTATTCTTCGATTGAGGTAGGTTCTTCAATGGCTGTAACAGTTTTCTTTAATCTCTTATATTTCCTTGTTTTAGTGGAGGAAGTCGGTTCACTATTGGAATCCTTCTTCCTCGAAGTCTTTACCCTTGGGTGTTTAAGGGACAGGTTAATCCATTTTATGATTCAATCAACAACTACCTATGAAACTTTATTGATATTGGTTTCCTCCTTCTCCATCCAATTAATTGTATCTAAATCCTTGGTGGCTACTTGATCCATTTCATACCAAGGATCAAGAGTGATCCCATCATCTAAACTACCCTCTAGTATATCTTATTTAACCCTAAAGTCTTTCATTTGGGAAACAGTCAACCTCTCATACCCTCTTCTTTTGACTTAAAATTGATCTTGCAAGTTTTCCAAAAAGTCTTCAAGATGTGGTTGATGAAGGGGAAACTATGAAGCACATAAACCATTCATTTTCCCCTTAGGATCAAAGTCCTTCCTAGATGTATGAAGATTAAAATTCATTGCATGAAATTCCTCTATTGCTAACGTAGTTGTTATAGAAGAGGAACAAGAATAAAACCCCAATTGCATTGGGAATGAATGACAAGTAGCCTTATGCATTAAAAAAAAACTTATAATTAACCTCAACTGCTTGAGAAGAAAACTCCAATATCCCCACTCTTCAATAAATTACATTTCTTCTCATGACAACCTGAAGCCAACATCTCATGTAAGCTGATTAACGATAACATACAAAAATACATCATTCACTCTTTAAAAGTGTCTCTCTACTACCTTTAGCTCCAATTGATCATAGTGTTCCCATAGTTTCTTATGATCTGGACCATCATCCATTGATCCCATAAGAGTTAAGCCTAGAAACCATCCCATCCTTGCAACACATTAGATAACATATGAAGACATAAAATTTCTTGGTTTCCCTTAGTTTAATCATTTGATCATGGATGTTGTTTGAAATTATTTGTCCCCAATATAAGTGTTGTGATCCATCTAGAAATAGTTGGATGAATGGGAACATCCATTTTTTAAGGATATGTGAATCTTCTTTTCCAAATACTCTTGCTAGAAATGTGATCATATCACCAATATCCTTAGAGAAATTAGACCTATTAGGCTTAGGTGGCATCATCTTTACTGATTTCTTCTTTGTTTTGAGCCACCTCTTATTAATAAGCCTTTTATTTCCCTCCTCATTTGTTGTCCACCATTTCAATGCATCAGCTTTAGAAATAATCCTGGGGTTGGTGTGAGGAGGAGGCTCAAAAACCAGTCTGATCCTCCTTGGAGTTAAATCAATGATCTCATTTCCTTGTGAATAAATACACTTCCTTTGATTTGGATTGCAAGCTTGTGTAAGAGTTAGTATAGACTTCAAACATTGCACAACAATAGAAAATGTAGCCACATGTGCCAACCCAAAATCTGCAAACCTCTTGGCCCTTGGGGTAGCATCTTCTAAAAAAGTATCATAATAAAATTGCTTCAAGTCAATGTGGCCCACAATTGTATTGGTAATCTTCATGAACTCATAACCAAATTGGGATGGCACTGGGGTCCCCCAGAACTTGTACTTCATAGTAACAAGAACCTATTCTAGTTTTAGCTTTTTAACCCTTGCTCCCTTTGATGTTCCTTCACCAGTTATGTCTTCCTCTGAGTCAGACATTGGTAAGTACTTGCAATAGTGACCTTTCAATAGACAAAAGAAGAAATGTAAGGAAATAGATTAGCACAAGCATTCATATTAAATCCCACTCACTCAAGAAAATTTCACATTTTACAAGTTATTTCAGTGTTTTCGGGTTTCAGATTTAGGATAGAACCAAGACTTGATCATTTTAAGCCTAATACTGAACTATGTCAGAAGTCAGGATCATGGAATACCTTGAACATAAACCTAATATAACACCCTTTGAATAGTATCAGACATTGGGATAAGGTTTGAAATCAGCACCAGTACCTGTAGTGGTAAAAAAAGTTTAATTTTATTTCATGATCCGATCTCATGATGTGCTTGAAAATTGGAATTGAGATGTCACCAAGCATTGATACTCAAAAAATGAGATTAGTTGAGGAATTACTCTGAGTTTTGATCTTAATGATTTAGCAGATGTCAAAATCAAGAAATGATTTGAGGCTAGACTCCAAAAGGGGGAACAAGTTTGAGTATCATTCCGATTCCCCACTCTGATAACATATCAGGATGTTGTTGGAAATCAAACCTTTGGAATATAAGTTGGGATGGGTCAACTCCAATTTTTTATCATGACGAGTTATTGGAAATGGGAACCACGATGACACCAAATTATGGAACTTATAACTATTTCAAGGGTTTGGTGTTTGTCTAAAATCTAATCCCAATAGAAAAGCGAGGATTAGAATTGAGGCATGGGTTAGCATAATGATAAAAACCCTTTAACATACTTAGGTAACAACCCAAACCCTGATCCCAATGAAGCATCAGAAGTCAAGATTAAGACAAAGAAAAGAATTGGACCCAAATGGTGGTAAAAGGCCCCAATGTAGTTCTAAATCCCAATTCTGAAAGAGATGAGGGAATTAGGATTTGAGACAATCAACAAATATGAAGGAACTTAAATCAATCTAATAATATCCTTAATCAATCCTTCAGGATCAGGATTGGGATACTCTCGATTTGTAATGGTCAAAATTTTAAAGTTTATCAAATTTAAAACAAACTCAACCAGGTAGTACAAAAATCCTAGGTAAACTAGGGCACTGCAAGAACATAAAACCCATGCATGAAACACAAAACCAAACATGACCAAAAAGAAAAATGAATAAAACCCTAAATAAAAAGAAGAACGGACCAGAGGGTTCAAGGAAAAAAAAAATGCACCAAAAGGGTTCCAAGAAAATGGGAAAGAAACTAGAAAGAACAAGAAACAAAAGAAAACAAGAGAGAAGATGCCAACCAGTGGGAAAAATAAATAGATAGATGAGGAACAAATAGGAAAACAAAAGAGAAGATGCCTACCTCAAAAAATGTAGTAGTAAATCCAACCTCACAGTGAGAATTCCAATCTTGAACTCAATCTCCAACCCTTCACTCCACTCTAGTTTGTTTCGTCAAAACAAAAAAGCAATAATGAAATAAAATTAAGGAGCGGTGGGAATAAAAACTTGTTTGCGCATGCGAACTAGTGGAAATTAATGTGGGGTTGTTTGGGCCTTGAGATTGGGGTAGAGGTCATAAATGAACTGTTGTGAGAGTAGAAGGTAAGCGAGAGTCAGGATTGGGAACAAACATGACACCAGAACCTTCAGTGAGTGTAAAATTCCAAAAAAAAATTGCAATATGAACCCTGACAAAAGAAGACAAATGTCAGAATTGGAATCAAGATGGAACATAGAACCAATAACTTTTCTAGTTCAGATTTCTAGTCCGATGTTCAATTTTGAAACACACAAAGTGGTGAAGGAGCACCTTGGCTTAACTCCAGTTTGGTGTGTTGCAATTTTGGCTTGTACTGACCTTAGCCAAGTCAGGGATGTTTGTGTGTTTAGTTTGGACCTTAGAAGGTCTTGTTGGTGTGGGATAAGTTAGTCACTAGGACTAATTCATCATTAGGTTATCAAAGTTGTTAAATTTTGCATTATTAAGTCTTAGACAATGTATGTTAGAATATAGAGCCTTAAATGTGTTCTAAACGCATGGTTGTGGTTAGGAGATGCCAAGAGGCAGTTAAAGAAATTGTTAGCTCAGAATCAAGGAGTTAAAGATCCTAAAATGTAGGAGGATGGAAGAAGTTGCAAGAATATTGCAAAAGTTGCATGACAACAATTGTGGAGTTGCATGCAAGCTTGTTGTCTTGGATTCCCTTGAAATCAGGGATGTGGGATCGATCTACTCTCCTTGAAAGATGGTAATGGCATCCCAAATAGATGGAATGGCTTGTAACAAGTAGTTAGTGGCATTGTAATCAAAGTTTTGGTGTGGAATAGAAAAAAGTTAGCAGATTTTCTGTATTTTTTTGTGTTACCCGTGAGTTCTTGAAAAACAGTGATTCAAAAGGCATTGAAAATACAGATTTCTTACTGTTTTGTGTTCATTGGATAGTTTTGAGTAAGATTTATCTTTTAATTAGGGTGTGTAGTGTAGATTAGTTGTTTTTAACTCATAAATTACATTGTAGATTATTAATTTCCTTTGTTTTGAGCAGTGTGAATTAGAATGGCTCCCCCATAAGAACTAACCACGGGATTACCCTGTAATTAGTTTGAAATGATAGGGGAGCCAGTCCTTTGTAAATACTTAGCATTAGGAAACCTAAAGAGCCAAGCAAGAATTTGTTATCTCAAACCCTAGGCGAGCTAGGAATGCATGGTTAGGAGTTTGAGAGAGGAAAAGTGAAGAACTCAGGCAGGGGTAGAAGGTACAGTACGGAATCCATACAATCTCAGGTAGGGTTAGACAATATCTACACAAGACAGAGTGATAAAAGCTTTGTTCAATCCATTGGCAGTAACTTTGAGGAAGAAAACAGTGAAACCCTAGGTATAAGGCTTATTAGCCCTAGTAACCCTTGAATGTAGGAATCAGCTGTATGGTACAGATAGAGACTAGAGGCCTTGTGAAAGATTTAAAACTCTGAAAAGTGTATCAAAAACTGTAGTTATTTTGCTAGGTCATTTGTCAAGTTTGAACAAGAAAGGCTAAAAAGGGACTGGTAAGGGCTAGTAGAAACTAGGCCTCTTCAAAGCAAAATTTTGAAATCGGGTAAAGTGAGAGTTAAAGAACCTCCAAGATGAATTCAAATGAAGTTGAAATGCAAGGAGACAGTGTCTTCAACTCCCCTGCAAGCAGTTCTAGCAAGTTGAAGAAGTTGGTACTTAGACCCTTCTAAGTCCAAGGAAGAGTAAGCAGTTACAAAGAAGGTGTTGATCTACCAAAGGTAAAGCACAAGGGGAAACTCTTAAAGAAGAGTTTTTACAGGGCTTGGTTGGTCATCCAAGTTCAACAAGAACCTTTGATAGCAGGTTCAAGGAAGGAGACAGTGAAAAGGTCTCTAATAGACTGTGCAAGCAACCTTTGGCTACATCATACACCATATTGGTATCAGAGCTTTAGCTTGATTCAAGGCTTGTGATTGATGTTGCAGCCCATTGAGTCAGTAGTAGAGAACACACCAGAGGAAGGAACCATGGTGACAAATGTAGAGTTGGCCAAAAAGGTAGAAGAGCAAGAGGAAGATAACCGGTTGCTCAGAGAAAGGTTATCTCAAATGGAGAAACTCTTGGATGAAGTCCATGAGATAGCAGATAAAGTGAAGGACAAGATAGAGCAGAAGGAAGAGCAGGAAGAAAAGGAGAAAGAAGAGGATTTGGAGGAGGAAGCTCCAAAGCCTGACCCTATTCTTGTTGAAGAACCATTCTTGAAGGCATTGCAAGCCTTAAGTGGTAAAGCATTGGAGGGTGTGCCACTTTTTAGTGGACAAATGGACCCTGATTTAGTTGTAGACTGGATTGAGAGCATTGAAAATCACTTTGAATGTGATGGCATAGCAGAGGCCCAAAAGGTAAAGGTGGCCAAGTCAAGGCTGAGAGGAGCAGCTCTCACATGGTGGAAGTTTGTACAATTTGAAAGAGAGAAAGAAGGTAAAGGTCTCATAGTTTCATGGAGAGGAATGGTGACTAAGATAAGGCAGACCTATCTCCCTGATGATTATGAAGTTCAGTTGCATAGGAGAAGACACAATCTGAGGAAAAAAGACATGGATGTTCAAACATACACAGAGGAGTTTTAAAAATTGTGCCTTAGATCAAAGGTGGTTGAAGATGAGAGTATCAAGCTAGCAAGGTACTTAAATGGGCTCAAATGGTCTATCCAAGAAGATATGAGCTTAGTAAACTTCAAAACAGTCTGCCAATGCTATCAAATGGCTTTGAAGATAGAGGAGAAAGGCAAAAAGAAACAAGAACAAAATCCCAAAAGTAGAGGTAAAAGGAAAGATAACAGAGGACAAAGGGGAAGTTATAGTGGAAGAAGTTCAGAACCAAGAGCCCAAGGAGAAGTCATATTTTCATAACAGCAAGAAGGAAGCTCTAGTAGAGGTGGTAGAGGAAGAGGTTCCAGCTCCAGAGGAAGAAGTGGTGGACAAGGGAGAGGCATCTACTTCACTAAGATGAAATGTTACCACTGCAACCAATTGGGACACCCGACCTATAGATGTCCAGAGAAAGGTAGCACTTCTCATGGAGGAGATAAGAGGACTAATCTGATTCAAGATGAGACTATTGCGGCAAATAAACATCCTGAGGTACCATTGAATTCAGAGGAAGGTGAGAATCTCACGATGAGAAGGACTTTGATCAAGGAACCAGTTAAAGAAGAGCCAAGCCAAAGGAGGCCCTTGTTTAGGATAAGGTGCAAGATGATGGGGAAAGTGTGTAAGGTCATCATTGAATCAAGTTCTACTGAAAATATTGTGTTAGAGGAGGTAGTAAGCAAGCTAAAGTTGACAAGGATACCCCACAACAATCCTTACAAGGTCACATGGCTCAATAAGGGACATCATGTCTTGGTGAATGAACAAGCATGGGTGGAGTTTTCAATTGGTAGGTACAAGGACAAAGTGTTGTGTGATGTGTTACCTATGGATGCATGTCACTTGCTCCTAGGTAGACCATGGAAATTTGACCACCAAGTTGTGCATGATGGAGCAAAGAACTCATACACTTTCAAGAAAGACAATGTAACCTTCAAGATTTAGTCTTTGCTAGAAGATACAGAGGTGTAGACAGCAGGTTCTAAACTACTCATAGCTGGTGAAAAAGAGTTCTTAAAAGCCTTGGAAGAAGAAGGAGTTGGCTATGTAGTGATGATCAAGCCAAGAGAGGTGAGCAAAGAGAAAGCAGCTGAAAAGCAAGAGTTACCCAAGGAGATACAAGAATTGTTGTAGACCTATGAAGGTATTGTAAGTAGTGGTCAACCAGCAACATTACCTCCTAAAAGAGCCATAAGTCATAGGATAGACTTGATACCAGGAGCTACCCTTCCAAACAAAGCAGCCTACAAGATGACACCTCAGGAAAATGAGGAAATAGCTAGGCAGATTCAAGAACTTCTTGACCAAGGTCTCATTAGGAAAAGCATTAGTTCTTGTGTAGTACCCACTATCTTAGCACCTAAAAAGGGAGGAGAATGGAGGCTTTGTACTGATTCCAGGGAAATAAACAAGATAACCATCAGGTATGGGTTTCCCATCCCTAGGATTGAAGATCTCATGGATTGTCTAGGTGAAGCTAGGTACTATACCAAGATAGATTTAAAGAGTGGTTATCACCAAATTAGGATACATGAGGGAGATGAGTGGAAAATAGCTTTCAAAACCAATGAGGGTCTCTATGAGTGGCTAGTTATGCCATTTGGCTTGTCTAATTCCCCCTCCACATTCATGAGACTCATGAATGAAATCCTCAAAGACTACATTGGCAAGTTTGTAGTAGTGTATCTTGATGATATACTAATCTATAGCAAAACAAGAGAAGAGCACCTCCAACATATTGAGTTGATTTTCAAGAAGCTGCAGGAGGAGAAGTTGATGATCAATCTGGAAAAGTGTGAGTTCATCAAAACAAAGCTGGTGTACCTTGGATTTGTGCTATCACATGGCAGCTTGAAGATGGACAGCAGCAAAGTGGAAGCCATCCTCAACTGGCCTACTCCAAAGATAGCAACAGAGGTAAGAAGCTTCCATGGTCTTGCTCAGTATTATAGAAAATTCATAAGACAGTTTAGTGCTATTTGTGCTCCTATGTTGGATACCATTAAAGGAGGAATGAAAACCAAGTTTTTATGGAATGAGCAAGCTAATAAGAGTTTTGAGTTGTTGAAGGAAAAGATAGCTACCCAACCTGTTTTGGTGTTACCAAGCTTTGAGAAGCTATTCACCATTGAATGTGATGCAAGCAATGTAGCTATTGGAGCTGTTCTCAGTCAAGAGGGCAAACCGGTGGCTTTTCATTCAGAGAAGTTAAGTGAAGCCAAGAAGAAGTATTCTTTTTATGACCTTGAGATGTATGCATTGGTCCAAGCTCTAAGGAAGTGGAGGAACTACTTACTTCCCAAGGAATTCATAGTGTATTCAGACAACCAAGCACTCAGTTTCCTGAATTCACAAGAAAAGTTGAGTCACAGGCACATGAAATGGGTGGAGTACTTGCAAGCTTACACCTTCAATATCAAGCACAAGAAAGGATCTCTCAACAAAGTGGCTGATGCATTGAGCAGAAGAGTCCTCACAATTTAGGAAATTCAGTTGAAAAGCATTGGGATAGATCATTTCAAAGATCTATATGTAGATGATGAAGACTTTATAGATATTTATAAGGTATGTCTTGAGTACAAGAATCATTTTCATAGCAAATATGTGGAATATACCTTGCAAAGTGATCTTTTGTTTAAAGGAAATCAGCTTTGTGTTCCTAGAGGTTCTATTAGGGAGAACTTAATACAAGAGAAGCATAATGGTGCATTGAGTGGTCATTTTGGGATCACCAAAACTCAAGAACTTGTCCAAAGATTTTACTATTGGATAAGGATGAACCTAGATGTCAGAAAGTATGTGGAAAGTTGTGTAGTGTGTCAAAAGGCAAAAGGAACTTCTTCAAATGCAGGCCTATACCAGCCACTGCCTATCCCTTCTAGGCCATGGGAATGCTTGAGCATGGACTTTGTAGTTGGTTTACCCAAGACAAAGCAAGGTATGGATAGTGTTTATGTTGTTGTAGATAGATTCAACAAAATGGCTCACTTTGTGCCCTGCAAAACAACCAATGATGCCAGTCAAATAGCCTCTCTTTTCTTTAAGGAGATAGTAAGGATTCATGGATTACCAATCAGCATTGTATCAGACAGAGATACTAAGTTTATGAGTCATTTTTGGAAGACTCTTTGGCAAAGAATGGGCACCAATCTATCTTTTGGATTTGCATACCATCCCCAAACTGATGGTCAGACCGAAGTTGTGAATATGACACTTGGAAACCTCTTGAGATGCTTGACCAAGGAGTATGGTCAACAATGGGATCAGATTATTGGGCAAGTTGAATATGCCTATAATGATACTGTCAATAGGTCAACAAGGAAGAGTCCCTTTGAAATTGTGTATGGTCTACATCCAAGAGGTGTTTATGAACTAAGAGAGTTGAAGGATTGAGTCAAGGGAAGTGGATATGCTGATGACTTTGCCTATGCTATGCAGGAAATTCATGACACAGTCAGAAAGACAATGGCATAAAATATTATGAAGCATAAGATTAAGGTGGATGAGCATAGGAAAGAAGTTTACTTTAATGTTGGTGACTTAGTAATGGTCCATTTAAACAAGTCCAGACTGTAGAAAGGAGTTCCTAACAAGTTACAAATGAAGAGGATAGGTCCCTATCCTATCTTGGAGAAGTATGGAAGCAATGCTTTCAAGGTGAAATTTCCAGATGAAAGTGGATTGTCCCCTATTTTTAATGTTGCAGACCTAGTTCATTACAGAGGACCACCACCAAACATGGATCAGACCATCCAAGAAGTCATCCAAGATGTGGAAGAACTCAAACTGCCCCCTACTACAGTTAAGCAAGCTGATAAGATTTTGGATACCATAGTCTACAAGAGAACTAGGACCAAAGAATATAAAGAACACCTGATCAAGAGGCATGGACAACATGATGTAGATGCAGTGTGGATCAAGGAGGTAGAGTTCAAGAAGTTGGGTGTTGATCTCAACTTGCTCAATCCAAGGGTGGATTGAAATTTTCTGTTTTCGGGAGGATGGTGCAAGAGCACCTTGGCTTAACTCCAGTTTGGTGTGTTGCAATTTTGGCTTGTACTAACCTTAGCCAACCCAGGGATGTTTGTGTGTTTAGTTTGGACCTTAGAAGGTCTTGTTGGTGTGGGATAAGTTAGTCACTAGGACTAAAGTCATAATTAGGTTATCAAAGTTGTTAAATTTTGCATTATTAAGTCTTAGACAACATATGTTAGAATATAGAGCCTTAAATGTGTTCTAAATGCATGGTTGTGGTAAGGAGATGCCAAGAGGCAGTTGAAGAAATTTTTAGCTTGGAATCAAGGAGTTAAAGATCCTAAAATGCAGAAGGATGGAAGAAGTTGCAAGAATATTGCAAAAGTTGCATGACAACAATTGTGGAGTTGCATGCAAGCTTGTTGTCTTGGATTCCCTTGAAATCATGGATGTGGGATCGATCTACTCTCCTTGAAAGATGGTAATGGCATCCCAAATAGATGGAATGGCTTGTAACAAGTAGTTAGTGGCATTGTAATCAAAGTTTTGGTGTGGAATAGAAAAAAGTTAGCAGATTTTCTATATTTTTTTGTGTTACCCGTGAGTTCTTGAAAAACAGTGATTCAAAAGGCATTGAAAATACAGATTTCTTACTGTTTTGTGTTCATTGGATAGTTTTGAGTAAGATTTATCTTTTAATTAGGGTGTGCAGTGTAGATTAGTTGTTTTTAACTCATAAATTACATTGTAGATTGTTAATTTCCTTTGTTTTGAGCAGTGTGAATTAGAATGGCTCCCCCATAAGAACTAACCACGAGATTTCCTTGCAATTAGTTTGAAATGATAGGGGAGCCAGTCCTTTGTAAATACTTAGCATTAGGAAACCTAAAGAGCCAAGCAAGAATTTGTTATCTCAAACCCTAGGCGAGCTAGGAATGCATGGTTAGGAGTTTGAGAGAGGAAAAGTGAAGAACTCAGGCAGGGGTAGAAGGTATAGTACGGAATCCGTACAGTCTCAGGTAGGGTTAGACAATATCCACACAAGATAGAGTGATAAAAGCTTTGTTCAATCCATTGGTAGTAACTTTGAGGAAGAAAACAGTGAAACCCTAGGTATAAGGCTTATTAGCCCTAGTAACCCTTGAATGTAGGAATCAACTGTACGGTACAGATAGAGACCAGAGACCTTGTGAAAGATTTAAAACTCTAAAAAGGGTATCAGAAACTACAATTAGTTTGCTAGGTCATTTGTCAAGTTTGAACAAGAAAGGCTAAAAAGGGACTGGTAAGGGCTAGTAGAAACTAGGCCTCTTCAAAGCAAAATTTTGAAATCGGGTAAAGTGAGAGTTAAAGAACCTCCAAGATGAATTCAAATGAAGTTGAAATGCAAGGAGATAGTGTCTTCAACTCCCCTGCAACCAGTTCTAGCAAGTTGAAGAAGTTGGTACTTAGACCCTTCTAAGTCCAAGGAAGAGTGAGCAGTTACAAAGAAGGTGTTGATCTACCAAAGGTAAAGCACAAGGGGAAATTCTTAAAGAAGAGTTTGAGCAAGGCTTGGTTGGTCATCCAAGTTCAACAAGAACCTTTGATAGCAAGTTCAAGGAAGGAGACAGTGAAAAGTTCTCTAATAGACTGTGCAAGCAACCTTTGGCTACATCATACACCACAAAGGGTGTTGGAAATCAGAATTGGGATGAAGATAGGAACAAGAACTTTCAAAATTTTCTTAGTTCTAGTTTTAGTATGATGCCCGATTTTGGCACAAACAAAAAACAAAGAAGAAAGAAAAAGGTCAAGATAAAAACGAAAAATAGGAACCTACACTTTTAAGGGTTTAAGGTGATAGTTCCAATCTAATACCCAAATTTGACAGAACAAAGAAAACACAAGGAAAAGCACAGAGATAGGGATAAAAAAAGCAAGAACTTGAACTTTGGAAAGTAACAAGTTCCAATTGATGAGCTTAAAAAATGCTCATAATTTGAATGTTATGATAAACTTTTAATGACTTTACTTTTGTTATTTCATGGTTGTTTAAACTTTGTTGAAACCTTTTATGGGGATATCCTGTAGCATAATACTTTCATACTCCTGCAGCTCATGGTGTTGAATTGATTGCATTTATTGCCCATTGACTCCCTAAAATGGCTGGTATATTGTATACAGTTTTTGAATGATGAAGTAGATTTAAAATGTGTGATTAATGAATAGATATCGTGTATGTGCCATATGCCTTTTCTTTCGCATCTGTGCCTTTTGTTTCATAGGTTGTTGAAGAATGATCGAGTCAAGCGCAGCCGATCTCGGCCTTACAGTAAAGTCCATTTCCTGCACGACTTCGAGGAAGCTCCGGTGAAGACTCTTTGACCGAAACCATGGGAAAGAATTTTAATGATAGTCAATCTGGAAAAAGTGGAGCGCTAGATTCTCTCTGAATCGGGTTGAACACATAAATTCATTTATGAAGTTTGTTCCTTGATTCTGGGATACTTTACTTCCACATTTTTCTTTGATTGGGTTAGTTAGTTAGTTGCTCTCCTGTTTATAAATAAAGTTCTCCTCCTGCGGGAGAGAGACAGAAGAGGGAGGATAGTTAGAAAAAGTTAGAAGCATAGTAATAGCAGATATTATGTAAGAGTCAGTATGATAATGAGAAATAGAATCTGTATGATCAAAGACAGAGTTTATTGTTAGTTTCTACATCAATAAAGCAATGTATACCATTCTATTTTCATGAATAAAATCCGATGAAGTTCTGAGTTTAGCATCTACATAATCGTTAGATGCTTGCTAAGGGGGCCCACTTAGTAAGTATCTGTAGCTAGCTAGTTAGTTGTTCTTTTCTATTGATCTTCAGTTAGCTTTCATCTTTGAAGTTTTCATACAAACTCAGTCTTATAGTGCTCCTGCAGCATAGAGAGTCCATCCCTGTGACTGTTCCTGCAGCATAAGGCCGATTCATAGTTTGTGTTTCAGTCATAATTGTTATGGTTTCTATTGTAGTTGAGTTAAAGAATTTTGCATTACCGTTCTGTGGCTTAGATAGAATTTATTTCTAGTATTATTTCTGCTAAGATTTGACCGAAACTAGTTCCTAGTGCATATATTTTTCCGCACCATTTAAAGTCTACGTCCCCTAGTTTGACAAGTAAAATGAACATCCATAGGAAGATATAAGTCACCTGTTGGAATGTCCAATTCCTAGGAAAGGTTTTACTGTGATTTTCATATCCTTTTGTGGGCGTGAGCCATTTTTGGCGTCGTTGCCAGGGATGGCGTCTAGCTAGGAGTCTGTTAGAAGTCATTTTCAGCATTAGTTTAGTTTGTTAGTCAAAATTTTCAAAATCTTTCAAGCCACTATTCACCATATTGCATGCATAGAAGAAGAAGAGACGCACTGGGAAGGTTCCTCCCTGAAAATCTATTTATTGAACTACCATTTGACCCAGCTGATAACAAACCTAAGGAAAATCCATTCGCTCTATTATTCCAGCAACCAGACATGGCAAATAATCCACCTAATAATCCACCTCCTGCATTTGAGTTTCCCATTGTTCCCCAACAAGATACCAACAATCTTAAAAACATTCCCTCTTCCTTGTTTCCAAAGTTTTACGGCTTGGTTACAGAGGATCCAGAAACTTTTATGTTTGAATTTGATGTCCTCTGTTGCAGTTATGACTACAACATAGACGCTCATAAACTGAAGTTATTTCCTTCCACCTTGAAGGAAGGAGCTCTCAAGTGGTTCATGAGTCTGGGAAGAGGTGTTGTAGATAGTTGGGCCGCCATGCAGACGAAATTCCTTGAAATGTATAAGGAATATTGTAAGAGTGTCAGCAAAGGTGATGACATATTTTGCATTCAACAGAAAGAGGATGAAAGTCTGGAGGATTATATTTCTAGGTTTTTGTTTTCACTCAAAAGGAACTCAAACCATACTCTCAACAAGGATTCTCAGAAACTACTCTTCCTAAGGGGAATCAGTGATGCTTGTATTGACGCCCTGGACCTAATGGGAGGAGGTGATATAACCCAGCTACCTTGGGATGATATAAAGAAAATATGTCTTAACTACTCTCGAGTAATAGTTAAGAAAGGTCGAGGTCATCATGTTACAGTGGGGAAGTCTTCTTCTGGTGGAGTTTCCCGGATGGAGATAACAAATTTGCTATCTGACTTCAAGCAGGACATCATTAATAATATGGCTACACAACTAGACACTATGCAAGCTCGGAAGAAACATGCAGAAGTTGAGGTAGTTTTGGCCGAATTCTGTCCATACTGCAGACAGAAGAAGCGTGATTGCAAATGCAAGATGGTGGCTAATTTGGAAGCTAGACAACTCCCTACTAACTTCAAACTAGTAGAAGGTGATGATGATCAAGTGTTCTTTGTTGCGCAAATGAGACCATGGGCCCAAAGACAAGGTATGCCTCAAGACCCTTTAACTTTTGGTAATCCTTATTTTGGCTATAATAACCAATGGCAACATGCATATGGGCCACCACCACCATGGAATTCGCCTCAACCAAGTTGGCCTAATTATCAGACCCCACAGTGGCAATCCCCTCAAGGAGGTTGGTAGTAGCCACAAAGGCAATGGACCCCACCTTCAGGAAATTGGCAACAAAATCCTTAATGGAGAGGTCCTCAGCAATGGCAAAACCAGTCTCCTAGATTCTTGCAGCTTCTACAGCCACAACAACAGGCCCTCATGCCACCTCCTACAACAACTGTCACAAATCCTAGCCCTCCGAAGCAAATGCCTATGCCTACCCAGCTGTTGCCCAATCTCAATAATAAGCAACCGCAGTAGCCACAACAAACTGCGTATCTTGCTGAAGCCAACCAATATCAAGCTTATGCCTTAAACGTTAATGACATCCATCTGAGGTTTAGAACTACTTTACCTACTCCCAAACCACCTCTGATTACTGAAATACCAGATTCTCCCCTTGAAGAATCTATGGCACCTACTGTTCCTACTGAGCATATTCCTTTACATGATACAGTTTCTATGGAACCTATTTTGCAAAGATAAGACAAACCACCTTTTCCTCAGAAATTGCAAAGCACTGAATCTAAATCCATAGAAGAACCCACTTTTGACATTCTAGAGCAGCTCAAGAATGTACAGATTCAAATCCCTTTATTTCAGGCTATTAAAGATGTTCTCATTTTTGGAAAAGCTATTAAAGAAGCCTGGACAGAAGGAAAAGGATCCCCAAACAATTCATGTTTTAGGGAAATTGGCTGATATAATGTTGGAAAATATAGTCATTCCAAAGTATATTGACCCTAGAAGTCCTGTAGTGCAGATACATATAAATGGCCAAGTTGTAAAAAATATTTTGATTGATTTAGGTGCTGCCATTAATGTCATGACAAAGCATACTATGGACTCCTTGAATATTTCAAACATTAGATCTACACCCACAGTTCTGCAGCTTGCAGACAGCTCCACAGTTAAACCTGATGGGATGGTGGAAGATATAATTGTCACTCTTGAATCCTGAGAGTATCCTGTTGATTTCACAATATTATCAGTTAAGGCAACTTTAGGAGGATATCCAATTATCCTTGGTAGACCATGGTTAGCAACTGCTGATGCTTTTATAGGATGTCGTTCTGGAGATATGACCATTTCTGATGGTCATTCCACAAAGAAATTGGCCTTGTATCTGCCTGCTAGACCTCAACCAGATTTGTCCCAACCTGTTTGGCCAGATGTGGGGGAAGAAACTAAAGAAGCCAATTCTTTGGCTCAATTAATGATGCTTCAAAATGATTCATTCTCACAACTTCAGAGTGAAGATGCTTTTCTTTTTTAAATTCTGCAATTTAACCCTAATACGGGTAGTTCATCTGATCCAAGTGGAAGTCATCATCAATGTTTCCTGCAGCAACTAGATTATGAGAGTTCATTGCCTAAACTTCTGACAATTTTCCATAACTTGCTTCCACAAGAGGTACAAACATTACTTGTTGATTCTATGAGTAATCTCACTAAGTAGATAGAATTCTCCAGATCATTGTTTGAATTTTAATAGCAAGTTGTCACAGTCTCAAGAGGCTGACTTATTAACAATGCTACAAGAACAGCATAAAGCTTTTGCATAGGAATATGGGGACATGCAAGGAATCGATCCTCGAGTTTGTACTCGTAGGATATATATCAAAGAAGATTGTTCACCAGTTAGACAACCTCAAAGAAGAGTAAATCCAGCATTTAGAGAAATAGTGAAAAATGAACTTCAAAAGTTGCTTGATGCTAGTTTTATTTACCCAATTTCTGACAGCTAATGGGTTTCTCCATTAGTCATTGTCCCCAAGAAAGGAGGAAAATGGAGAGTGTGTGTAGATTATAGATAATTGAACAATGCCACTAAAAAAGATCACTTTCCACTACCTTTTGTAGACCAGGTACTAGACTCATTATCTGGCAAAAGATATTTTTCCTTTTTGGATGGTTACAGCGAGTACAATCAAATAAAAATTGCTCCTGAGGATCAAGATAAGACAACTTTTACCTATCCATGGGGAACATTTGCTTATTCAATCTTGTCTTTTGGTCTATGTAATGCACCAGCAACCTTTTAGAGAGCAGTAATTAGTATCTTTGCTGATATATCTCATAAATATATAGAAATTTACATGGATGATTTCACTACCTATGGAGTCACATTTGAAGAGGCACTGATGAATTTAGAAAAGGTATTGAAAAGGTGCAGAGAGCAAAATTTATTTGTAAATAGTGAAAAATATTTTCTGATGATGGAAGAAGGTATTGTTTTAGGTCATTATATTTCAAAGAATGGAATTCAGGTTGACCCTGCTAAAATTGAAGTTATTCTGAATTTACAAACTCCTGCAAAACAAAAAAATGTCAGAAGTTTTCTTGGTCATGCAAGGTATTATAGAAGGTTTATAAAAGACTTCAGTAAAATTGTCAGCCCACTTTATGCCTTGTTAACAAAGGATTCCCAATTTGAGTGGACTGAGGCCTATGAAAAATCCTTCCTACAACTAAAAGACTTGCTTACTAAAGCCCCTGTTCTTCAAGGACCAAAATGGAATTTTCTTTTTCACATACATGCTGATGCATATGATTTTGGTATAGGAGCAGTTTTAAGTCAAAAAGAAAATTCAATTGAGCATGCTATCTACTTTATCAGCAAAAACCTTCAAAGTCTTGAGCTTAACTATACTATTACAGAAAATAAATTGCTTGCAGTAGTATATGCTTTGAATAAATTTAGGCATTATGTCACAGGTTATCAGATATTCATTCATACTGATCATGCAGCAATCAAGTACCTGATGAACAAACCTACCATTTATGGTAGATTGGCATGATGGCTCCTGTTGTTACAAGAATTTGATATCACAATCATTGACAAACCAGGAAGAGCTAATGTTGTAGCTGACTTTTTATCAAGACTTCAATCAGCTGCACCTGATGAACATAAAGTTATTGATGATAGGTTTCCTGATGAACACTTGTTCTCCATTATTGCACAAACTCCATGGTATGCAGACATTTCTAATTATCTAGCAACAAACAGAATACCAGCTCACTTTTCCCCAAAAGAAAATAAGTTGTTGATAGAGAAAAGTTTTAACTTTTCCTTGACCACAAATTGTCTGTTCTATACTGGACTTGATCAAGTAATGCAAAGATGTGTAAGAGAATATGAGACTTATGATATCTTGCATGCTTTTCATGATGAACCATGTGGGGGGCATTTTGCAGCAAAAAGAACAGCAATGAAGATTCTTACAACAGGGTACTACTAGCCAACATTACACAAGGATGCTGTGGCCTATACAAGGAAGTGTGATAGATGTCAGCGTATGGGAAGACCAACTAAGTCAGATGAAATGTCACTATATCCGTAGGTCATAGTCACCCCTTTTGATAAATGGGGAATGGATTTTGTAGGACCAGTTGATCCACCATCAAATGGAAAGTCATACATTCTAGTTTGCACGGATTATGTCACAAAATGGGTCGAGGTAAAAGCTATGACTCATGCTCGAGATAACAAAGTTACTGAATTTCTGTATCAACAAATTTTCACAAGATTTAAAGTTCCCAGAGAGCTTGTAACTGATCAAGGAGCTCAGTTTACATCAAATATAATCACTGCACTAATGAATGACTATAAGATTAAACATAGGAAGTCCATCCCCTATCATCCTCAAGCCAATGGTCAGGCAGAGGTAACAAATAGAAAAATTGAGGCGATCCTCACAAAGACAGTGCAGATCCATAGAAAAGACTGGAGCAATAGACTTCCTGAAGTAGTTTGGGCTTATAGAACTATATGGAAGACAACAACTGGGTTTACACCTTTTGAACTGCTTTATGGGAAAACAGCCATGTTACCCATAGAATTTAAACATAAAACTTTGATCATAGCTCTTGAACTCAACATGGACTTATTCGAATCACAGAAGGACCATCTCCTGTAGCTAAATGCTTTAGACGAAATGAGAAAAGCCGCCCTACAGCACACAAAAGCAATTCAACAGCAAAGAAAGAAATGGCATGATCAACATATCAAAACTAAGAAATTTTCTGCTGGAGATTGGGCCCTGTTATATGATTGCAGATATCAAGAAAACCAGGGTAAGCTCACAACACGCTGGCTTGGCCCCTATGAGGTTGAAAATGTGTTCAACAATGGAGCTGTACAGTTGGTGACAATTGATCCAGTCCATTTTAAATTGCTAGTCAATGGCCACCGACTCCGGTTGTACCATAAACTAGTGTCAAAGGAAGAATTCATGCAACAATTCATTCAGGTTCCTCCCGCTACTCTTCCTGCAGCTGAAGGCTTTAGCCTTTCTCCTGTAGCGTTGCCGTAATTTTTAAAAAGCATGCCCATAATAAAGGTTTTCTTTATAAAGAAGCTCTTTTTCTCCATTTTCATTTATCGCCCCCATCTCAATTATTTATCTTCCATCCATCCATCCATCCATCCATCCCATCCATCCATTTTATTCGTACATTTCATCCGCCCACGTCACCCATCCACTTCATCTGTCGGCATCAACCTTAATTAAGATATATTTCCCACTTGTCAACTCATGCAGCGTCGTCATCTTTCTTCACATGTACGTGCAATTATCAAAGGTACGCCATATCTTTTCTTATCGCATATTTGATTTATTTCATTCTATTCATTTACTGCTATGCATGTACTAGTCATTATTACTCGAATCTCTACCTGTTCTTTGGTACATGTGAGGACACATGTCATACTTTAAGTAGGGGGCGGGGTAAACCATATTTTAAAATCTGTCTTTTCGCTGCTACCATAATTGCACAAATAACCTTTCTTTAATACTTTTTTGGTACTTTCCAAATGTGATCACGTGTCCTTCTTTAATGCATATTTTTCTTGTAAACTACGATTAAGGCTGCTTGTTCAAAAAGCTCATTTTTGGAAAAAGAAAGAAATGTGACGGCATGACAGAAGAAAAACTAGAGCAAAAAGGGAAATAAAGAATTTGAATCTTCAGCAAGGAATTGAGTTTAACTAAAAAAAAAACTACAAATATGGGTGGTCAGTTGGTGCGACATAAGCCTGTAGCTCATGAATTGTTACTGCAAAATCCGCAGACAGTCCACGCATTCAGCCTCTGTGGATGGTTAAATTATTTCTTGAGCTTAAATAATTTTGATGAGGAGGTTGCTGGAGAATTTTTGAGAACACTTTCTGAAGGGGAAGCCACCGTATGGGGTCTAACAGTTGTTGCAACTAAAGACAGAATTGCTAAAGTAACCGGGCTCCCAGCCGTTGGAGAAAACTTTTATTCAGATGCTGTAGCTGCAAGGGCTGAGTTTTCAATGCCTGCTGATAGACCTCTGGAAGTCTCCAAGCAGGGATGCAAGCGTGTATCGCTGCCTCCTCCATATTCAGAGTATGCCACTTATATAATGAGGTATTTAACCTGTGAAGGCCGTTTTTCCTACCTGCATTCTCATCATTTTAAATTATTAAGCCATATGAGGCATGGGTTAGTTGTGAATGTTCTGAATTTCTTGTTAAAATTTTTAGAACAAAGTGCCCACGGAATTCTACAAGGGAAAGACAATTCTGTCACTCATCATGGCCTTATTAAATTACTGGTTGAATGCTCTTTGAAAGACGTCTCACCTCTCTCCTGGCAACAATTTGTTGATTGAAAGAGTTTGCAAATACCACAACCTCCTAGGGTACTTACCCCACGGCCTCAAAGAAAGAAGAAAGAAATTGCATTTACTAGTGGAACAGGGCAAGGGTCATCTACTCCTGTAGCACCTAGTCCTCCAACTTTTGCACCCGAATCCTCTGCTAGGGTACAAACTAGGTCTGCCACTAGGAGAGAGAAAGGAAAAACAAAGGTAGAAGGGTCCCCTGAATCTGACCCTCATTTTCAGAAAAGACAATGCTCCTCTCCTGTAGCACCTTCTCCCGCAGCCGTTTCTCCTACAGCAACACCTGTTGCTATTACCAGTTCACCATCATCCTCTGGTAGGGCAGAGCCCTCTGAACAAATAAGAAAAAGAAAAGGTACTGGAACACCTCCTGCAGCCGCATCTGTGCCAAGAAGGGTTTTCACAAGGAAACAATCTAAGACCTCCCCTGCTTCACCGCAACCTGAGGTGATTGTAATTTCAGAAGGGTCTGTTGAATCTGAATTTAATGTTTCTCAGAATGAGTCTGAGAATGCTGCTCAGAGTTCGTTCGTTCCTGAAGGGGAACAAGTTGAGACAAAAGAAACAGGGCACAATGAGCAAGGGTTACCAAATCTTGATGATTTGGCTACGGATGCTATGCAATTTTTGGAGGAAGCATAGACTTCTCCACCACAGCAACAAGAAGAATTTATCCTGCAGCAAGAGCAAGAACAGGTTGAACAATTGAATGTGCCTAGTGAAGTTGTATTTCACCCTGCAATTTGTAAAGTCATTGTTGTGTATAGGAGGACATTTTTAATTGAGTTTCTGGAATATGTTAAAGCTAATTGGGAACTAGTTACATTGCAAACCCTGACTTTCTGACACATAGCCCAGATTGACATGCAACAAAGTCTATGGGAAGTAGAAAAGAAGAAATTGAAAAAAGAAATAGAAAGTCAGAAACAAGAAATTGTTGAGTTGAAAGCAAAAATGGACGAAATGTTAAAAGTAACTGGTCAGATTATGGAATGCAGACCACCAC
This sequence comes from Sequoia sempervirens, assembly GCA_007258455.2. Lineage (NCBI taxonomy): Eukaryota > Viridiplantae > Streptophyta > Pinopsida > Cupressales > Cupressaceae > Sequoia > Sequoia sempervirens. The sequence goes on along the minus strand of VDFB02271358.1, from coordinate 581,368,838 downwards.
CTAGAGTTTATGCTCTGTGCCCTAAAGAACAATTTTTATGGTTCCAATTGATGAGAATTTCTAGAAACCAGGATCCTATCATTCACACTGCCAAAGAATTTTATGAAGCATACCAAGCAGCCCCTAACTGGTTAAGGAATTCTCTGTGTGAATTCTATTTGCATGGCTTTTAATACCATTTGAAACAGAATGGAATCCTCTACTATATATTGGTGATATTCATCTAAGAGAATTTATGTCATGGGCAACAAATGAGGTGAATTATGGCAGGCAGTGGGAAACCTATGAGGAAGCTGAGAAAACAGAGCCTGTTCCATTACGCTCTCAAAGTTCAAACCCCCATGCAATGTTGAAAGATTGGTTTGCTCTGACATATGGTGTTACTAATGTTCCAGCCAGAGAGAAAATATTTGATATCAGAAAACAAGTCTATGATGAATTCCAGGCACAACAATATTCGTTTTGGAAACTAGCATATACCAGAAGTGAGAAAAGATGGAAGAGATTAACTGTTGGGTTAAGAAAGTCAGAACCACATGGTCCCTTAAATTTCACAACAGCTCTCAAACAAACCAGCAGATATATTCAATTGGGACTTCAAACAAGATTTGAACTGTGGTTGCCACTGACATTCAGACCCCCTGTGCTAATGTGGCCCCTCTATCCTCACCAGGCTACAAATCTTAACAATGAATTAGAAGACCGAAGGTATGAAAGGTGCCAAAATTTCAGAGGATTTTATTATCAGTTTGGAAATCCATTCCAGAGTCATGTAGCAACCACAGACTTCAGAGAAACTGCCAGGAAAGTTAATGTTGGAGGACCAGCATTAGGCTCAGTAGGGGGCAGTGATAAGCTTAAAAAATGCTCATAATTTGAATGTTATGATAAACTTTTAATGACTTTACTTTTGTTATTTCATGGCTGTTTAAACTTTGTTGAAACCTTTTATGGAGATATCCTGTAACATAATACTTTCATACTCCTGCAGCTCATGGTGTTGACTTGATTGCATTTATTGCCCGTTGACTCCCTAAAATGGTTGGTATATTGTATACAGTTTTTGAATGATGAAGTAGATTTAAAATGTGTGATTAATGAATAGATATCGTGTATGTGCCATACGCCTTTTCTTTCGCATCTGTGCATTTTGTTTCATAGGTTGTTGAAGAATGATCGAGTCAAGCGCAGCCGATCTCGGCCTTGCAGTAAAGTCCATTTTCTGCACGACTTCGAGGAAGCTCCGGTGAAGACTCTTTGACCGAAACCATGGGAAAGAATTTTAATGACAGCCAATCTGGAAAAAGTGGAGTGCTAGATTCTCTCTGAATTGGGTTGAACGCATAAATTCATTTATGAAGTTTGTTCCTTGATTCTGGGATACTTTACTTCCACATCTTTCTTTGATTGGGTTAGTTAGTTAGTTGCTCTCCTGTTTATAAATAAAGTTCTCCTCCTGTGCGAGAGAGACAGAAGAGGGAGGATAGTTAGAAAAATTTAGAAGCATAGTAATAGCAGATATTATGTAAGAGTCAGTATGATAATGAGAAATAGAATCTGTATGATCAAAGACAGAGTTTATTGTTAATTTCTACATCAATAAAGCAATGTATACCATTTTGTTTTCATGAATAAAATCCGATGAAGTTCTGAATTTAGCATCTGCATAATCGTTAGATGCTTGCTAAGGGGGCCCACTTAGTAAGTATCTGTAGCTAGCTAGTTAGTTGTTCATTTCTGTTGATCTTCAATTAGCTTTCATCTTTGAAGTTTTCATACAAACTCAGTCTTATAGTGCTCCTGCAGCATAGAGAGTCCATCCCTGTGACTGTTCCTACAGCATAAGGCCAGTTCATAGTTTGTGTTTCAGTCATAATTGTTATGGTTTCTATCATAGTTGAGTTAAAGAATTTTGCATTACCGTTCTGTGGCTTAGATAGAATTTCTTTTTAGTATTATTTCTGCTAAGATTTGACCGAAACTAGTTCCTAGTGCATATATTTTTCCGCGCCATTTAAAGTCTACGTCCCCTGGTTTGACAAGTAAAATGAACGTCCATAGGAAGATATAAGTCACCTGTTGGAATGTCCAATTCCCAAGAAATGTTTTACTGTGATTTTCATATCCTTTTTTGGGTGCGAGCCACCAATGATAGTCCAAAACCTGAACCTGACAAACAAAGGAAAACAAGGACTTAGGAGAAAAAATACAACTCCCAAAGCTCAAAAAAGAACACAGAAGACAAAAACAACAAAAGGAGGACCCATTTTGACCAAAAATAAAATGTTGTGGTTATGCAAAGCATAACAATTGGCAACTCGATTGGGAAAATGGTTTACCCATCTTTAAGATACTAAAAAATTTAATCACCTAAAACATCTGGTATATGAACCTTTTAACTTGGGCATGATTAGTTATAACAAACAAGGTTGATCTGGAATCTAAAAACATAAATCAAAATAACAACTTTGAATGTGAGTGTGTGCATGCATGGTGCATCCTTTCCTTAAATACTTTACCTATCCTTGAAACAACTATATTGAGATTCAAGCTACATGAGGTGAGCCACTTTAGCTATCGTGTAATGACATCATGGAAATTGCTTCGCTGCCAGCTAGGTGTTTATAGCCTCGACAAAGATTTCTCTAGTTCTCTCAAAACAATGCTCTACTGTCAACTAGGCATCCATAGCCCCAATAGAGATACTTGAATCACCATTATAATATTGAGTTTAACTATCATTTATTCTTCTCTTTTCTTTTCTTTTTCATTGGATTTGTTTAGAAGAAATTATTTTCTTATCTTTTCCCTCAATACTCAGATGTACTAATTAGAGAATTAGGTTGAGAACTAAAATGGACCTCATGACAATGTTTGGACTCAGGTATTTCACCTGAACCATGAATATAGTCACCCTAAGACATATAGGACCTTAAGGAAACAAATGATTCTATCTAGTTCATGAAATATTCATTAGTGATTTATGAAATCACGTAAAATATACTTATTTGTTCTTGAACTTTCAAACTGTCATTAAGATGGACGTAAAACTTAAGTTTTGAAATATAGAAGATCAACAAATATACCTGAAAATACCTAAATCAACTTCTCTATCACAGTACCCTTGGAATGCATTAGACAACAACCCATTACTCTATAATAAATAAAAAATGAAAGTCCTGAAAAATAGAAAAAAAAAACAATAAAAGAAAACAAAGAAACAACAACAAAAGATAAAACAAAGAAAAAAAAACTAAAAACAAGAAAAAAAATGGAACTACATATAAACAATGGATGAACGATCAGGCCTTCATGGGCCAAAGTAATGTTTGAGAAACTTCCCATTGACTAGAAATGGAATAGGTTCTCTTGTTAAGGTACTAATCCAGAAAGAATTCTCATGGAGGATGCCAATGATCTGATATGGACCCAACCAAAGTCTATTAAAGTTTTGGTGCTCACCCTTTCTCTCTCTGGCTTTATCCCATAGCAACATAATGTCTGATATTCTAGAGGCCTTGATTTTGTCTCTATCGTTAAACCAATGTTTGACCACATCCTGATGCTTGGAAAATTGTTGCAAAGTAGCATCCCTATTTTCTTCTAAATTAAAAAAATTAGTTAGTTAGACCTCTATCCTATCATCATTGGAATAGAACTCTTGCATAAAATGCAAAAAAGGTATCTATAAATGGATAGGGAAGACTGGGTCTAGGCCATAGACTAACTTAAATGGTGAGTTTCCTAAGGTGTCTTTGATTTTATTCCTATCTTCCCATAAGGAAAATTTCAACTGTGTGTGCCAATCCCTAGGATTACTTTCTACAAACCACTTCATTACCTCTAACAAATTCTTCTTGGTAGACTCTGCTACCCCATTACCTTATGGATAGTAATTTAATGAAAATTTCAAAAAAAAATTATATTCATATGCACATTGAATAAATTGCACAAAAGAAAAGGTTGGGACATTATCACATACTAGAGCAAATGATACCCCAAACCTAGTAATAAGGTGTTCGTTGAGGAATTTGATAACGACATTAGTGGTGTAGTTCTTGCAAGGTTGAGCTTTGGTCCAACATGTGCAATAATCTATCAAAGACAAAATAAAATTGTGACTTGTAGAATAATTTGGATTAATTACCTCAACAAAGTCTAATGCCCATTGGGAAAATGGTCTTACCTCATATACGGGTTCCAGGGGCATCACTAGGTTACACTCTCTAGATGTTGAGGTTTGACACATGTGACATGTCCTAACATGTTGAGGAGAATCTTGAAACACATGAGGCCAATAATAGCCTAATCTCAAAATCTTATGTTCGTTGGTGTTAGTTGAACCATGCCTAGTACCATGCCTACCATGAAACTCAACAATGGCCTGCTTCACCTGTTGCTGATCTAGACAACGCAAATAGACACCTTCAAAATTCTTCTCATACAAGGCTCCTCCTTTGATCATATAATGAGAACTCTTCAGTCTTAGTGGTCTTCTTTTCATGGTATTCATCCCATCAAGACATTTATTGTTTAGTAGCAACAAAATCAAATCAACATAGCAAGGATTGCCTGTGAATGATTGTATTGTATATTGTTAACAAGTGATTTTTGAATCAACGTCAGCCATTACTTTGGGTAGGCCTTGTCCTCAACCAACTTTATAGGGTGAATTTCGAGGTCAAATTCATCTAATATTTCCATCCACTTTCCCCTTCTTTCTCCCAGCTCACTTTGTATAAGAAGGGACTTCACTATAGGGTTAGGAACTATTGTTGTAATTTGACTACGTAGAATGTAATGTTGAAACTTATTAACTTCTCTTACTAGGGTGAAGGCCTACTTATCTAATGCTGGGTATTTTATCTTAGCATTCTTGAAGGGGGAACTCATAAAATCAATTGACCGTTCATCCCCTTGACCTTTCCATTGTGTCAAAACAACAACACACGAATGATGAGATGCAAAAGAGTAAATATTAAAAATACATTAAATAGTCGGGGCTAGTTAAGATAGGTTACTTTGTGATAGATTATTTGATTTGTGAGAAGGAAGCCTTGGCCTCATTACTCAATTTATTCTTCACATCTTTCTTCATCATCTCATTAAGGGGTTTAACAATTTATGTGAATCTAGTTATGAACTTCCTTACAAAGTTTATCTTTCCAAAGAAAGACCTCTTGTCCTTTTTGCTGCCCGAAATGGTTAGTTTGAGGATGGATTCCACTCTTTCAAGGTTGATTAAAATCCCTCTTTCTAATATTATATGACCTAGGAGTTTTCCCTCTAAGACCCTGAACACACATTTCTTCAGGTTGAGGGAGACACCGTAGCTTATACATTTTCCAAGGACCTTTGAAAAATTAGTAGTGTGGTCTTTCCTATTCTTGAAAAATATGGTTAGATCATCCATGTAAATGATAATACATTTACCTACTATATATTTAAATGCAACATTCATCGATCATTAAAAGGTGGCTCCGACATTAATGAGACCAAATGGCATCCTTCAGTAGAAAAATTTCCCCCACTTGGTAGTGAAAGCAGTCATCTTGTCTTCATATTTTATGAAAACTTGGTTGTATCCTAAATAGCCATCCAGGAACAACATCATTTGTGAGTTGCTAACTATCTGCAACACTTTGTCCAAAGAAGGAAGTGGGTAATTGTCCTCTAAATCTTTATTAAGGTTTATGAAGTCTACACACAATCTAATCTCTCCATTCTTTTTGCGGATAGGCACCATATTTACAACCCAATTCAAATTCCTCACTAGAAAAATAATTCTAGCTGATAGTAGTTTCTACACCTCTTTGAGAATCATAGGTTCAATTAAGGAATTAACTGGAAACTGCATCTAACATAATGGCTTGGCTTAGGGTTTCAGAGGAATGGTGTGAATTATCACCGAAGGATAATTTTTTTTTAGATCTTCATACCCCCAAGCAATCGCTGTGATATCCTCTTTCGAAACCTTCAAGATCTTGTATCGAATGTCTCTCAACAAGGCTTGCCAATGAATATGTTTCTCTTTGGGCCTGAGTTTTCCAAGTTGTATGATTCATACTTTCCTCCTTCAACATTGGTAGGTAGTTTTTTACAGGCTCGAGGATCAAAATAAAAAATCATTTCTAATGCTACCACTCCCTTGGGGATACTATTGGTTTTCAAATTAATTATACCCTTTGCAACACAATCCTCTAGATACCAGTCTCCTTGATCCTTTCTAGAATCATCAAAAAAAATTCCTTCAAAGACATCTGAACTTTCCAAAAAGGAAAGGATATGCTGATTGTCATAAAAAACCTAGAAGTTTCGGACATTGTCAAGAATGGCTGGAATTGACACTAATTCCATAGAGAACCTCTTTAGCTTTGAATCTTGCATAGGTTCCAAAGTACTAGCTACCACAATTAATGAATTTTTGATCTAATTGTCTTCTATGGGAATCAATTTAATACTGAAAGCATTAAAATCCTTAATTAAGTTCCATACCTTGTTTCTATATGCAACCAACCTTGTCTTCTGGCATGTGTAGTAGATGTGAACCTACTTTATGATTACCTCAAAATCTCCCACTACTCTTAGAGTTGTCACTTTCTTTTGATGCGTGAACATCAGTCCCCTAGAAAGTTCCTCATATTTTGCAATGTTGTTAGTACACTCCAACTTTAACCTATAAGAAGAAAAGTAAGTTTTCCTTTTTGGGTTGGTTAGTTCTAGTCTAGCTCCACTCTGTATTTTCGATTTAGAACCATCAAGTTTGAGGGTCCACAATTGATCTTGGGTTAGGGTTTCTTTCGTTAGGTCAATCACGGGTGATTGCTTAAAAGAAATAGATGGTGACTCAAATTGGTTTGAGATGTTAAGATCAAGAGATTGTTGTAAATGATGATTGTTAGGTAATTCACCAAAATTTAAACATGTGTAGAGACTATTTCCTACAACTCACCTTTTCTTTAAGTAATTCCTTGGGAATTGGAAGATAAATAGGGGTAGGGGTATCTAGTAACTCCTAAGGTTTTGTAATCTCAGTATGTAAATTGGAAAATGGGGTATGGGCCTAATTATCAAGTAATGAGGTTCATTCCCCTATGTGGTTTTCTCTTTTCAAAATAGTCATGGCATTAGCTTTGAATGGAAACCAATTCAGGGATGTTCTAGGATTGTTGTTACACTCTCCTAACTGACAAACATGGCTCAAAATGTCTAAACAGGGCTGACATGTCAACTCAAAATGATTCTGGTAATGAACCTAGTACCAATTTGAGAGTAAAAAACTCCACAGGTCAACCTCTTCTCCAAGGACCATCTTATCTCTTTGCAGCTTCTAGATTAACACTTGATCATTAACATTAGTCATAGGGTCACTTTCATCTAAAAGTTGTGAGTAATCTAGATTATTCATTGAAAATGTCATAATTTCTCCCTTCCTATAAACATCTATATTGGTTTCAAAATAGGCTACTTTGTTAGGATGGTCATATTTTGTGATCATATGTTTTAAACCGGGTTCACTTTCTATCCTAATTTTGGTGGCTACACCCCTCCACAAAAGCCACATGTGTGAGAATTCTAGTGAGAGGTAACCTCTTATAGCCTTCACCAAGTCCCTACTTAATGACATTCCATACATTTCGGGAATATCAACAATCTAAATATCCATATAACTTTGAATCCTTGGATCCGATCCAATCTATACGTGCACATTCTTCAATTCCCCTACAATGTTAACCTTAGTTTTATCCAATTGTATAACTTTCTTATGAGTTTGAACTAGGGTTAAGCCCAACTTTTTACAAATAGAGAATGACATAATATTACTTGAGGCACTAGAACCCAATAGGAAGTTATGAAAATTCTTCTTGAAATTCTTAGACTCAACAAGAATGGGGGTGTTCCCATCTTTCCTCTATAGAGAGTTGCATTCATGTTAGTAGCTAGAGTCACCTTTGTCTTTCCTTTCAACTGATCTACCTTGTCTAAGGCCTTCAACACGAGTTCACATTGACCACGACACCACTTAAACAATTTCAAAGAATGATAATGGAGTCATTTTATTTTGCATTTCTGAAATGAAATAAAATTCCATGTTGTTATTATACTATTGTTTAGGAATGAAAGAAAAATTACCTCTATTTGGAAACTTAGGTGGGCCTTTGGGTCGAGGAAGATTGTTATCCACCTTCTAATTAAGGGGGACCATATTTTTGGGAGGGGTAGATGTGGTGAATGGACATTCATTATTATTTGTTAGAAAATGGCCACCTTTTTCCTAAAAATCTTGGGAATCATATGTATCTATCTCTAGCTCATTTTCTCCCTACATGAGAAACTCATATTATTCATTGTACGTTTCAAAGGCCATAGAAATATCCAAGATCCACCAATTTTGTTAGGTTTACCCTGAGGTGGTTGGGAATTAGCTTGAGCCATCTTAACCATTTTTTCTACCTCCAGGAAGTTAACTTTAGAATGGGCTGCAACATCATGCAATCTGCACCAGTTAGTCATGCAATTCAAATCTGCAATGTTTGAAGTGTGTGGTATATCTTCATTTGCTTGATAGTTATGGGGAGCTCCTCCATTATTTGGTCTAGTGTCCTATTGTTTGTTGCTGGGTGTCTATTTGTATCCCCTATTTTGATTATGGTAGTTCTAGTTTTGGAAGTTTTGATTCTCAAAATTTCTTTGATTCTAGTTAGTGTTCTAGTTGGAGTAGTTTTGGTTGGCATACCCTCCCTAATTTTGGCATTGATTTTTGTTTTGGTTCTAAACAGGGTTTAGTTTTAATTGAGCCATATTGTTGGTCACTTGGGATAAATTTTTCTTTAGAGTTTCCAACTATTTTGTCAAATGAGTAGTACACTCATTCTTTACAGTTTTTGTAGTCGATGGGTTGGTTGTGGTGCTAGATCCTACATCATTAATTGTAAGAATTTTGATGTTGTTGGGAGGAATCTAAAATCCCACCATTGGCCATCCATGGTAATGTAGGTGGAGGGTGCAAGTCAGCCAAAGGTCCATAGGTAGATTGAGACATTCATGAAACTGTATTGAATAGAGGGATTCCATTGGGCTTTCCAAGATACCCTAAGGGAGGCAAAGCTATACCCATACCAGCTGCTTGAGAACTTATATGTTGTTTCAGCTTGATGGATAGGTGGAATACTTTAGACAAAGAATCTATCTCATTAGGGAGTTAAGTTCTCTATAAAAACAAGCTATCCAATGGATCTATGCCTTTAAGGTATGCCTGAATAGCAATATCCTCAGCCACTGTGTAAGGTGGTTGCAACTTCCTATAGATCCTATGGAACAATATGTTGAATAGGAGCAATGGTTCATGCAATTCCTTCATAATCATGGAAAAATGGCAATATAGGATTGTTGGGTCTACGTAGACCTAGAATTTATTGATAAAGGCATCCTCCAAATCAGTCCAACTAAGGATGGACCCGGTAGGTAGGTTCAAGTACAAATTGTAGGTCATATCTCCTAGTGAGTATGGAAATATTCTACATGCAACGTCATGATGTGCTATTTTGTCATGAGTGCAAGCATATTTGAATGCTTGAATGTGCTCTTCAACATTTCAAGATTCTCCATGGGCATATGTGGGGAAAAACTTCTCCATATTTTTGGGTATCTCATGTCTGCCACTGGGAATGGTTCCCAGTTGTGAAGAATTATTCTCAAAGAATGCCATAGGTGGTGATGGATTTGGTTGTGCCAGCCATGGTATTAATGGAAATTTAGGTGGAGTGGGTGTTGGTGATAATGGTGGTAGGATTGGAATCATATGGGTTCTGGGTCTAGTAGGGGGTCAGAGTTCAACTAACGACTCTGGATTGGTATTAGATCTTAGAAATCTTTCAAACCTATCTGTTGAAAAGGACCCAATTTACTCTAGTTTGTTCCTTTAAGCCCTCCTTCTAGCACCATTTTTTTATGGTCAAAAGTAACACAACAACGTTAAACAGAATATTTCTACTCTATTTCTCTTGAAAAATACATCTAATCTAAAACAACCTATCTTCCAAGGTCTATGTAGCTGGTTCTGAACTATGTCGTCATCAGTTAGTGATCCACGCAACTATAATATTCAAGGGGCCTTTGCTAGTAATTGGGTACAAACTGTGCAGTACAAAGTAATTTAACATGGACGTTTTAAATAAATAGAAAAATATTGATTAGAGTTTTAGAACAACAAGATGTGAACACAAATTTCCTTAAATTTAGACATGCAATTCCTATATTGAGCATTTCCTATTTAGTTGATATTGTAAAATGAAGTAGGGTATGTGCAAGATCATGATGGGCCAAAAAGTTACAATATGATGGGTATTTGTAGGGTATGTGGCTGATGACCTTTTTTTTACCCAAAATTGATTAAATGAAAAGGGTTTTCAAAGGATATTCTCAGCTTTCAGCCAATATAAATTATGCTTTACTTTGAATTTAATAAATAATTATTATTCATTTTCTATTTGAATTACAACAAAAGTGTTGATTGATAGGTTGATTGAAAAATGTCTATAGCTTTCAAACGGTATCACATTTTTTGAATCCAAAAAATGCATCACATTATATGCTTCGTATACTATAGGATTAAAAAAAAAAGAAAAAATGAATTTCATGAAGTTTTGACCAAGTTAAGGTGGTCAGACATACAATTTTTTATATTTTTTAAAAGTTGTAATAAAAAATTCATAATTAATTATTTACTTGGAAAAAATTACAAAAAATATGTATCACATCCGACATGAGTCCTCTACTTATTCCTAAAATATTATAAAAATTATTATCATTTTATTGTGGTTAGGGTGGTCAAGACTTACTTTTGTTTTTCTCTAAAATTTAAGTACTACTACATTAAAATTTCAAATTTTCACCAAATAGATTTTAAAAAAAAAAACCTAGTAGTTTAAAAACTACATTCAATTTGCTACAGATTCTATTTTTACATATTTTCGAAATAATATAGATAACTTATTCAAATTTTTATGTCAAGTTGCCTAACTCTAATTTTTTTGAATTTTGAGCCACTTAAGGGCCTATTTTTTCCATGATGATCCTGCACATACCCAGTAATTCAAAAATTTCATGCAATCACATTCATAAAAAATGCAGATTTAATACTTGTAACACCATTCATCACTTTGTTTTCAACTTTTCAATAATAAACACCATAAGCTCATCACCAAGATTCACAGATCAATAAACAACAAGAAACATCATCCATAGATAACATAATAGATGGTTTTAAATTTGGTATCTTCAATTTATTTTCATCAGTTAAGAGACATTTATGCATAGAAAAATCCACTGGCATATGGAAAACCATTGTCTATCAACATTATTGTTAAACTAACCAACTTTTGGAAACTAACTTTTTGCATTAAAAACTGGAAAAATTGTTCAACTATTTGCATAAAAGCTATAAAAATAAATTGTATCTAGTCTTAGGTAGCCAGCCTAACTTCAATCAGCCCCACTTTACAATGAGGAGAAAAAAATTTCTTATAGGAAGAATTAACACTAGTTTCTCCTCTAAAAAATCATGATCCGTGAATTTGGGGCCTAGATCCACAATTATAGGGGTGCCTCTAGTTAAGTCCAAGTCCTTTCTTTGCTGAAATTGTTGGAGCTGGGAAGTACGACTTGTGCCAATTTGGTCAAAATTTGACTAAGATTTACTTCTTTGTCTACTGTTGATCATTAAACCCAATCTTTGGCCTACCAAAATTTATCTAGAGTTGTGATATGTGTGTCAAAAATTGATCTAGACGTGTTGATGCCCATAGGGCGCCTAGAACCAGTTGACATTTTTTGACTTTATCCCTTTTTAAAAAATAGAATATTCTTTTTCTCACTTATCTACTTTTAGCTTCTTTGGACGCCTTAACTTGCTTGAAATAGTCATCAAAATTGTTGAAAATCTATTGTAAGGTCTCATCTTCAAGCACATCTACCCATTCCACCCTAAACATTGCTCATTCAAACTCATTGGTGGTAGTCGTATCCATATCCTACAGTTGTGCAATATTCCAAGCAGTGTCCCGTACATAAAATCTGATGTCCATCAGCTTGTCCAAAAGAAGTCCTTCATCATCATCTCCTTTCTTAATCATTTCCTTTGGCCTATTATTCCAATGATCTTTTATTTCTTGTAAGGAAATCAACCCAGCATCTGGTGAAACCTCCTTACCAATCACTTCAACAATAACCCCATTAATGACCTTTCTTTCATTAGACAAGTCTTGTTGAGCCTATTGCAATATTCTCTTTTCCTCCATGAGAACTTATGTTTTGAAGATAAATATATTCATATATTTATCAATATAACCAAAATCTTGATCTTCCAAAATGTCATATTCAATCACATCTACCTTAGGAACCCTTTTCAAACTCCTCAACTTCTGCATATACCCTGCATATTTATCCTCTTTCGTTTCTAGCAACTTAATGTATTCTCTTAGGGACTTGACCAGCTGAACCACCTTTGTATAATTCTTTGAATTAGTATTGAAAAGCTCCTTTATTTCCTTCTTAAGAAAGCCAATCCACTTCTCCATCATTAGATATTTCCTCTTCATTTTAGTCAACTCATCCACCACTTTGCAACTCATTAAGATATGAACTTCTAATAGTGTTGGCTACTTGGGAGTAATCAGTTCTTTTAGAAAAAATTTCATCTACCCTACCTGAGCCTTGAGGTCATCCTTGGTCTACTTTTCTTTAATCATTCTAGACTTGGTAGTGGTTTCCGCGATATCATTGAGATTTATTTGTTGATTTCTAGTTTTCTTACCCAAATTGACAGTACTTGATAATTTGAAGCCTGCAACTCCTTGTCATCTTTATCAGCCACTAAGGTGGCAATGTCTACTACCAATTCTCCATCATCAGTGAGCCTCATGGAATAAATGATGTGGGGATTATTCTTAGGCTTCACTTTGTCCACTTCTTTTATCATGTCATCCCACGTTACTAGATGAGCATGAAACTGATGCCTTTTCTCCAAATTTAACTTAATCTATGTAGGAGAAGTTGGCTAAGTTGTTACCTATTGAGTACTGGGAGGAATTGATGAAGGAGGTGTAGAAGAAATTATTTCCATTGTCTACTCAAAAGAAGTCCTTTGCTGCTCCAACTATTCTTTTTGCAATCTCTCCTACTCCATCCTTTCATTATGAGATTTTAATTTTGCTATATTTTTCATCTCTTCCTCTTTCTGTGCAACTTCTTATTCATCCCTTAATCTTTTTTGCTCCAAATCCGTTGTATGAGCTTCCTCTTCTGCTGCCTTCTCTTGTTTAGAATTCTCTTGTTGCTCAATTTCTCATGCACGAGCCTCTTCCTCAACTCTATTTTGGTCCTTTGCAGCCTCTTTCTCCTGAGCTAGCTCTTCATCCTTCTTTTTTTGTTGTTCTTGTTCATTAGCTAGCTCTTTGGAAACTTTTTTTTAAGAATCTTCTATTATTTCCTTTTATTCTTCCTCAATCAAAACATTCCTCATTTTATCCTCATCCCAAATTCTTCCTTCCTAGAACCCAGTGTCTTCTTCTCCAACTTCTCTCTCAAGATATTCTTCCCATTCTGATTTTTCTTCATGAATTTGATTTTCTTTAGATTATGAGGGTGTGGGTGACTTTGTCACATCAATCATAAGGTGACTCTCTTCTTGAACAACTATTGTTTCTATAGTCAATGGTGCAGTGAGAGGGGTATCCTTAGTAGTTTCTTCCCCATGTTACATAGCTGCTATGGGTGTAGCACCAAGACTTGAAATGACCCTTGTAGTAGTAGCTTGATAAATAACCTTAGCCTTTTCTAAAGCTTTAGTGACCTTCCTCATTGAAATTTCTTCTTTTTCCAGGGCAGGTTTTTCAATGCCTGTAACAATTTTCTTTAATCTCGTATACTACCTTGTTTTAGTGGAGGAAGTGGGTTCATTATTGGAATCCTCCTTCTCCATCTGATTAATTAGATCTAAATACTTGGTGGCTAATTGATCCATTTCATACTAGGGACCAAGAGTGGTCCCATCACCTGAAATACCCTCTATTATATCTTCTTTAACCCTAAAGTCTTTCATTTTGGGAATGGTCAACCTCTCATACCGTCTTATTCTAACTTCAAACTAATCTTGCAAGTTTTCCCAAAATTCTTCAAGAAGTGGCTAATGGAGGGGAATGTGCGAATCATATAAACCATTCATCTTCCCCTTAGGACCAAACTCCTTGGATGTATGAAGATTAAAATTCATTTCCTGAAATTATAGAAGAGGAACAAAAATAAAACGCAAATTGCATTGGGAATGAATGAAAACCAACCTTATGCAATAAAAAAAAAATCATATTAACCTTAATTAGCTGGATGAATGTGAACATCCAATTTCCAAATATATGAGAATCTTCTTTTCCAAATACTCTTGCTAGAAATGTGATCATATCACCAATATTCGTAGAGAAATCAGACCTCTTAGGCTTAGGTGGCATCTTCTTTACTGATTTCTTCTCTAGTTTGAGCCACCTCTTATTAATAAGCCTTTTATTTCCCTCCTCATCCACTGACCACCATTTCAATGCATCAACTTCAGACATAATCCTGGGGTTGGCATGAGGAGGATCAAACATCGGCCTGATCATCCTTAGAGTTAGATCAATGATCTCATTTCCTTGTGAATCAATACACTTCCTCTAAGTTGGATTGTAAGCTTGTGCAGTAGTTAGTATAAACTTTAGCCATTCCACAGTAATAGGAAATGTAGCCAAATGTTCCAACCTGGAATCTACAATCCTCTTGGCCCTTGGGGAAGCAATTTCTAAAAAAGTATCATCATAAAATTGTTTCAAGTCAATGTGGCCCACAAGTGTATCAGTAATCTTCATGACCTCTGAACCAAATTTGGATGGCATTGGGATCCCTTGGAACTTGTACTTCATAGTAACATGGACCTGTTCTCATTTTCTCTTTTTAACCCTTGCTCCCTTTGATGTTCCTTCACCAGTTACTTCTTCCTTTAAATCAGACATTAGTAAGTACTTGCAATAGTGACCTTTCATTAGAAAAAATAACAAATGTAAGGAATTATATTAGCACAAGCATTCATATTAAATCCCACTCATTCAAGAAAAATTCCCGTTTTACAAGTTAATCTAATGTTTTCATATTTCGGGTTTAGGATAGAACCAAGACTTGATCATTTTAAGCCTAACACTAAGCTATGTCAAAAGTCAAGATTGGGTAATACCTTGAACATAACCCTAATATAGCACCCTTTTAATAGTATCGAACATTGGGATCGGGTTTGAAATCAGCACCAATACCTGCAATGGTAAAAAAGGGTTCAGTTTTCTTTCGTGATCTAATCCTATAATGTATTCAGAAATAAAAATCAGGATGATACCAACCATTGATACTCAAAAAATGGGCTAATTTGAGGGATCACTCTGAGTTATGATCCTAATGAGTTATTGGACATCAGAATCGGGAAATGATTTGAGGCTAGACTCCAAAAGGGGGAACAAGTATCAATATTGTTCCAAATCGTGACCCTAATAACATATCAGGAGTCAGAATTAGAATGTTGTTTGAAACTGAGCCTTGGGAATATAAGTGGGGATGGGTTAATATCGAGAGTCGGAACTAGGATGGCACCAAATGGTGGAACTTAGAACTATGTCAAGGGTTTGATTTTTGTCTGAAATTTGATCCTGATGGAAAAGTAGGGATGAAAATTGAGGCATGAGTTGGTATAATGATGAAAACCCTCTAAATACTTAGGTAACAACCTGAACCTTGATCCTGATGAGACATTGGAAGTTGTGATTGGGACAAAGAAAAGGTTTGGACAAAAATGATGGTAAAAGGTCCCAGTGTAGTTCTAAATCTTGATTTTGAAAGAGATGCGGGAATCAGGATTCAAGACAGTCAACAAATATGAAGGAACTTAAATAAATCAAACAGTATCCTTGATCAAGCCTTCGAGATTGATATTGGGATATTCTCGATATGTAACAGTTAGAATTTGAAATTTTATCAAATTTTGGAAAAACTTGACTAGGTAGTATGGAAACCCTAGGTAAACTATGGCACGACCAAAACAAAAAAGTCATGCATGAAACACAAAACCAAACACGACCAAAAAAAATGAAAAAAAAACAAAAGAAAAAGGAGAAGAAGAACCAAAGGGTTTGAGGAAAAAAAAAATTTACCAAAAGGGTGCCAAGAAAATGGGAAAGAAACTAGAAAGAATAGGAAACGAAAGAAAACAAGAGAGAAGATGTCAACTAGCAAGAAAAAAAATAGACAAATGATGAATGAAAAAGAAAACAAAAGAGAAGATGCCTACCTCACAAAATGTAGTGGAAAATCTAACTTCACGGTGAGAAATCCAAGCTCGAACTTAATCTCCAACCCTTCGCTCCACTCTAGTTTGCTTCGTCAAAATAAAAAAGAAATAAAGAGTGAAAATCGAGGAGCGGTAGGAACAAAAACTCGTTCATGCATGTGAATAGGTGGAAATTATGTGGGGTTGTTTAGGCCTCAGGATTAGGGTGGAGGTCATAAATGAACCATTGCAAGAGTAGAAGGTAAGTAGGACTCGGGGTCAAGAAATTTTTTGAAATTTGAACCCCAACAAACAAAGTCATACGCAGGAATTGAGATCGGGATGGAGCATGGAACAAGAACTTTGGAAAAGTTCTTGGTTCAGGTTCTAGTTTGATGTCCAATTCTAAAACACACAAAGGGAGTCAGAAATTAGAATCAAGATGAAGAAAGGAACAAGGACTTTTAAAAATTTCTTAGTTTTGGTTTTGGTCTAATATCCGATTTCGACACAAATAAAGCACACAAGGAAAAAAAGAGGAGGTTGGGATTGGAACGAAAATAGGAACCAACACTTCTAAGGATATAAGGTGATAGTTTCAATCCAATAGCCAAATACAACATAACAAAGAAAAGACAAGGCAAAGCACATGGATCGAGATCAGAACACAAATAAGAACTTAAACTTTGGAAAGTAACAGGTGCCAATGATAGTACGAAACCCGAACCCAATAGACAAAGAAAAAAAGACTTAGGATAAAAAAGACAATTCCCAAAGCTCGAACAAGAACACAAAAGACAAAAAAAAAAGGGGGGGACCCATTTTGACCAAAAAAAAAGATGGGGTGGTTATGCAAGGCATAACAGGATGCCTTTTCCAACTTTCATCTTTTAGCCATCGCTAACATCCAAATTATCAAAATAACTTTTATTAGAAATGAAATTACACTTATATTTCTTACATCATCATAGTTAAACAAGTTTTCCTACATGATTAGCCCTTTAGAAAAGCTTAATAGTTTTAAGCTCAATTATTTGGTCTTAATAAGCTTCTTCAATTTTTGAATGTAGTTGTTCTGCAACTTCACAAGAATGTTGAATGAATATGAATATTTTAGTGTCACTCTTAAACACTTTCCAATTTTGATCATTATCAAGAATGGTTGGTCTAATAATTACCCACTCTAAGTTTTTTGGTTAGTAGGTCTTTCACTAGATCAAAGTGAGAGCCAATTCTCACCATCCTATCTACCTCAATATTCTAAACCCTCAAAACCACTTGGATATTGAAAGAATCAAATACTTCAATCAGATCCCACACTATATGGTGGTAGGATCATATACAAGCATTCTTTATAGCTAATGTCCATCTTATTTTCTTAATCACCAGTTCAAATTATTTGATGACCTTCAAGAATTTGATTCCTATCCTTTTTGTGAGGCTTAATCCTTGGATTAAGCCTTCATACTCAGCTTCATTTTTGGTGCAAGTGAACTAAAAAATGAAAAGCTCTTAGGTTTTGTTCTCTAGATGGGGATACTAAGTGGATACCATCTCCTAAATTGGTTCTACATCTTGCAAAATAAAATTACAAGGTCCATAAGGTAGACTCATTACTAGGGAAACCTTCATTATTTTTTGCCCCCTTCGTAACTTGGGGAATAACTCAATCCTCGTCAAATATTACATATGTTCCAAGGCCAGTAGCATGATAATTTCCAAAATGATAACTATCTATGAATTGATTTAAAGAACCTCTTCTTCTGCATTCCTTTATCTATTACCACTTCACCTTTTAGCATTTCTACATAGTACATCTCATATTTTAGAAAGAGTTATGGGTAGCTCCAAAGTTCATCATAGCATCATCTTCTATGTTCTCGGGGTGTAATGATATAGAGAATACCTTCATCTTAGATTTTTACTTTGTTCACAAGATCATATGAGACCAATAGAGTGATAGGTAACTGCTAATTTTAGTAATAAAGTCTTGAGATAGGCATAAACCAAAAATTGGAGGAATATTAATTACAATCACTTCTTGTGAGATTGTGATACTAGGGTAGGAGTACAAAGAGATATGTTCTTAATCACCCTAGTGTTTGGACCTTCTTCTCATCAATTTGCATGACCCCTCTATCTAATGGCTCATACTCTAATTTTAGCACATTTTCTATTTGCTTAGGCATAACCGTGGTGCCAACACCATAATCAATCATAGAGTTATGTAACAACTTGTTTCCTACAAAGAGAGTTAGAAAGAAAGGGGTCAGTTTAGGCTTACCTACTTCCTCGTTTACCTTCTATTCTCTAGTATTTGTAAACAATACTTCTGGTTGGTTTCATGCACCCTTAATTGGTTCTTTATCCTCTATTTGAGTACATTCCAATGCTACTTTGAATTGAATTGGCTTCTCGTGGCCCTCTAGAGCTTCTCGCAACAAATATTTTTACTTCAAAATGGTGAGGATGACCCATAACAATATATTAGCAAGGAATTTATTCAATTGTAGCACAAAAATAAGTGATTTGATCAATTGTGTGATATTTTCTAACTAACCTATCAGGAATCTAATGACTGAAGGAAAGAAAAACCAAAAATATGAGGAGGAATGAACTATATTCCTATCAAGAATGCAAAGCTATATTTAGCTTGAGAATTGAGAATTACAAAGGAAATGCCTTGGTTATATAGGCCAAGGGGAGAGATAGATGTAACCAGATTATGACAAGTGTTTGCATCCTATGAGGTGTGACAACTAATGTCATTAAAGGCTCAACCACCTTATCCCTATGTAAAGTTAAGCTAGTGTGAAGAGGACTTTAGTGGAGAACTAGCTAAGGATTAACTAGTTAGATAAAGTACCCCTTTCACACTAACATCCCCCCTTAAGTGCAACTTAGAGAGAAGTATACAATGTAAAGATGCAAATATGGGTCTCAGCTACTAGGCTTGATGAGGTACCCCTATACATAATAACCTCTTCATGCTAAAGAAGGAGAAAACCCAGTGGGAAAAAACTCCTGCCCATGAGAGGATGAATGAAGATGGTCTAAGTGACCCCCCTAGAAGAGATGTGCCTCACCCCCAAGAGAGACCAAAGATGAACATTCTTGATCTCAGTGAAGGATTTGGTGAATATATCTAAAACTTGACCTACTATAGGATAGTATTGCAAATCAATGACCTACTCTTGAATCAGCTCCCAAAGAAAATGCATATGGATCTCAATGTGTTTGGTTCGTTGATGATGGACCGAGTTCTTTGAGATCTGGATGGCACTCTGGTTGTCACATAGATGACTGATGGATTCTAAAAGGTGATGCCAAGTTCATTGAGGATATTCTAAAGTCAAATAGCCTTAGTGCCAACATTGACAACCCCCTGATACTCAGCCTCAATTGAAGAAAGAGAAATGGCATGCTTCTTCTTGCTCTGAGAACAATTGGGGCTAGAACCATAGTGAAACTTGTAGCCGGATGTGAACCTGTGATCATCAATATCACCAACCTAATCAGAATTTGTGTATCCTAATAAGTTTGAACTTGTGCCTACTACATAGTGAATCCCATACTAATGAGTGCCCTGGATGTAGTGCAAGATGCATTTGGGAGCTTTCCAATGAAGCTCATGTGGTTCCGTCATGAAGCATAAAACAATGCCAACTACAAATGAAATTTTTGGGTGAGTATGAGTCAAGTAGGTGAGGCTACCAACAAGATGACGATACAAAGTAGCATCAACTAGTAGTGTGGAACATTTTTCCTCAGGCTTAACTCCAGATAGAAAGAGAGTCAATGTAGGGTTACAATGAATCCATATGAAAACATGACAAAGTATCAAGAGAATACTTGGGTTGTGCAAATGAGATCACAGAAGACGTTTGGGTGATCTTGATCCTGAGAAATTAGTGCAAGAAACCCAAGTCAATCATGGAAAACCTGTCATGCATAGTCTTGATAGTTGAGATGATGGATGAAGTGCTCTCAGTGGCAATCAAGTCATCAAAATATAGAGCCAAGAAGAGAAGAGCATCCTCATGCAACAAGATGTAGACATTTGGATCTGAGTGGCATCTAGAGAACCCAATGGAGAGAAGAAAGGAGTCCATTTTGGCATACCAAGCTTGTGGAGCTTGTTTGAGGCCATAAAGAGACTTTCTTATCTTACAAACCAATGAAGAATCTTAAATGAGTCCTTGTGGTTGCTCCATGAAAATTTTTTCATGTAAATCTCCATGAAGAAATGCATTCTTCACATCCATTTGATGTACAACCCAACCATGAGCTGCATAAATAGCAAGTAACAAGAAAATGGAGTTCATTTTGGCAACAGGGGAAAAGGTCTTAGTGTAGTCAATACCTAGTACTTGAGAGAAACCTTTAGCCACAAGTCATGCTTTATACTTGTCAACTAAGCCATTCACTAAAACTTTGGTTTGATAGATCCACTTACATCGAACTAGTTTTCTTCCCTTAGGAAGTGGAACAAGATCCCATGTTGCATTCCATATTAAAGAGTTGTATTCTTCCTCCATTGCAGAAACCCACTCAGTAATACCAAAAGCTTCGTGAAATGATTATGGATCTAAAGCTATGGAGATGTAGGAATGTGGAATGTCATGATGTTGTGACTGAGTCCTTGTATTTGAAGGATCCCCAACAATTTTCCCTATAGACTCAAGTGTTTTACAAGCCCAACAAGGCATGCTATGGGATGGAGGAGGAGATTCTGAACTCTCTAAAGAGGAAGATTAAATCTCATGATCAACTCGATGACTAGAGGAAGCTTGAGGAAAAGCCTGAATGTCAAAATCCTCTAAATCCACTATTGATGAATGAAGAATAGAGGATGAGCTAGAAGAGCCTTCCTCGAAATGCACACTACGCTAAATGAAGAGCTCATGTGTTGTCAGATCCATTATCCAATATCCTTTGACACCATCAGGGTAACCAACAAATATACAAGGCTAACTCTAAGGTTCCAAGGCCTTGCACTTCTTTGAAGGAATATGTGCCCATTCTGGGGAGCCAAAAACTCTAAATTTCTAGATAATAGGTTTCCTGCCACACCAAGCTTTGAAGGGAGTGATGCCATTTAATGCCTTATGTGGGACTTTTTTTTGGATGTGAGTAGCATAGTTGATAGCTTCTACCCAATATGTAGGTGCAAGGGAGTGAGCGTGGATCATGCAACCAACCATCTCTTTCAGGGACCCATTTTTCCTCTTAGCTACACCATTTTGTTGTGGTGTGTAGGAAATAATATGATGAAGATTAATCCCTTCAAGAGTACACAATTTCTTAAATCAATGGTCCACATAGTCTCTTCCATTATCAATGTGGAGAATTTTGACACACTTTCCAAATTTCTTCTCAACACGAGCCTTAAACTCTTGAAATCTATCAAAGACTTCTCCTTTGTTTCAAAGAAAGTAGACCCATGTGTATCTAGAATAGTCACCAATGAAGGTGATCAAATAATGAGCCTTACTAAAATATAATGATGGAAAAGGACACGCCAAATCACTATGAACCAATTCAAGTAATTTGAAGCCCTCCAAGCCTTCCCTTTGTTGAAATTTTCCTTAGGATGTTTTCCCAAGGAACAAACTGAACATACAGCTTCTAAAAAATTGATTTTAGGAAGACTCGTGGCCATATTCTATTTGTTGAGTTGCTAAAGATAGTGGTAGTTGAGATGGCCAAACCGCTCATGCCATATTTTTCTCATAGAATATGAATGGGTGAGTAGTGTAGTTGAATGTGAATCAGGTACAAAATGAGAGAAAGAATATAGGCGAGACTCATGATTGGCATTACCAACTACAAGGAGTGCATTATCTTCAAGATTTATGATGCTAATAAAATCTAGAGTGAATTCAAATATTCTACCATGTTGAGTGATTTGGTAGATAGAGAGAAGGTTGGATGATAGATTAGGCATGTAGAGGACATCCTCAAATATCCCATTGCCAGTATCAATTGAATCCTTCCCAATTACATCCACTGGAGAATAATCCCCGATTAGAATGTGGGGCACAAAACAAGGCTCCAACAAAGAAAATTGTTCTTTAATAGAACCCAAGTGATGTGATGCACTCGAGTCAAGAATCCAATCTTATGAAGAATCAGTAATAGCAACAAGTGCATGTGCTTTCCCTTTACCTAATTTTGAAGTAGAGGATTTTTTAGCAACAAAAGAAGGCAGATTAATGTTGTTATTTTTAATAAGATTCTTTAACTCATCGATCTGCTTCTTATGACAAGAATGTTCCTCAAGACTAGGTTTCTTGCAATATCTACAAGTTGGCCTTTCCTTCTTTTGAAAATTCCACTTTGAAGAGGAGTTGGAGTAAAATTTTATTGTTGAAGATGATTGTCTTGATCTCTTTGTGGCTTCTTCTTGAACTTATTTTGTTTGTTGTCAGGTTTCCTTAATGCTTTCTAACCCTTTGGTTGACCATCCATCAATGCTTGTTAGTGTGAAGGCTTAAGAAGACCCATTGAAAGAAGCTTACCTTGATCTTGCATCAACATTTCATAAAATGAAGCATAAGAAGGTGTAGTGAATGTAGATCCCATTGTCAACCTATGGGTATGAAAGCTAGAAACAAAAGCTGCAAATTGATTTCCTAGTTTGTTTAGCGTGTTATAGACAAGTTGAATGTCTTTCTTCTATAAGCCACATGATTTACATTGTGCTCTAAGGTCATTGAACCTTTTTACATAATCTTGGATGTTATCAAAGGACTTTGGATCAAGACTCATTAATTCATTATCAATTTGATAACCAAGAACTTCATTAGTTGTACCATAGAGAGTTTTTAGTTTTTCCCATGCATCATGTGAATCTTTACATTCTTCAATCTGAAACATGATATCAAGTCAACCAAGAACTTTTGTATGTTCAAACATCTAAAGTAGTTTTACCTTATCATTTGTGGGTTCAATTACCTTTTTCTCAACATAAGGTGTATAGCCTAGTTGCATTAAGGCATTCCATGTATTTTAATGCCATGTGTTGTAGTTGTAGGGTGTGAGCAATGGAAACTTAAATGTACCCATAGTGAAGGAAAAATAGAGCACAAGTATGAGAGATGTTTAATCATAAAGACAATAAGAGACCCCTGCTTCTTTATTCAATCAAAGAACTCCCTAGAAAAAAATGATTTGCACTTTATATTTAGTGTTGTAACAGATTTCTAGATTTCAATATTTTACAAATCCTCGAGAAAGGAGCATGTGCTAAAATTATATATTTGGTACAATTTCATAGGAAATAAACATCACCAATGCAAAGTACACAAAAAAATCATGCACTTTAAAAAAAAAAATCAACTTGATCCAAGGTCATATGCAAAAGTTATGCTCTCTTTGAAGTTTGTAAAATGAGAAGGGTGAGGAGTCCTCCCTAAGAATCAAAAAAATTTGAAAAAAATGTGTGGAAAATTTTGAAACCGTCTTCACCAATGCATAGAGCACAAAACATTAACCCAAATAAAAAAATAAAAAAATGAACTAAATTTGGAGGTTAGGAGCGAGAGTTATCAACTTTGAAAGTTGGCCTTGAAAAATCAATGCATCAATGGAGAGGGGGTGAAAAAATCTTCAAAAAAAATCCACCAAATTTAGCAGAACTACCACCAAAGTTAGTGGTTCACCAAATATAGAGGTCCTCCAGCTAATTTAGAACTCTACCAAATGTAGAACTCTACTAAATAAATTTAGCAATCCACCAATTTGACTGTCACTAAATACTCCTTTAAATTTTTGTGGTGATGACATATTTATATTTTTTTAATTAAAAAATAAATGTGTCCGTAGATATTTTGAAAAAAGTGTGACAAATTTCAAATATTTTAAATTTTAATATTGAAAACATTAAAAAGTAATAATATTAGTGTCGATAGAATTAAAAAAACGTTGACAAATGTGAAAAAAAAACATTAAAAATTTATTGGAAACTTTATAAAAATTTAAAGCCCAAAGGCTGAGATACTACGCAATGCATAATTCTAAGTATAGGTACCTAGTAAGGAACGAGGCCCGAAGCAAACAAAGGTGGATTTTTAGCGGATAGTTTATGTTTGGATCAAAAAATGCATAAAATGCATTTGTAAAAGTATTAAATTTTTTATTAAAAATTAAAAAGAAGCCCAAAGGCTTATGTTGGCTCACCTGACAAAGGGTGCCTACGTAGGTACCAGTACCTGCATGGTACTATTACCTGCATAGGTACCAGTCTTGTGCAGTGATTTTTTTTTTTGTTTTTTTCTTTAAAACTTTTCAATTTTTAATTTTGTTTGTTTTTTATTTTCAATTTTTGATTTTTTTTAAATAATATATATTTTTGAATTTTTTCAAAAAATTTTAAAAACAAAAATATAATTTTTTCAAAAAAATTAGAAATAAAAAAATGTATTTTTAAAACATAGTTTTTTTCAATTTTTGGTATATATATATTCTAAATTTTGAAAATAATAAAAATATATATATTTGCAAATAGTGGTCTACCACTTTTGATTAAAAAAATTGCAAAAATCTTTTTTTTTTTTTTGAATCAAAATTTCAAAAAGTCAAACAATGACAAAACTTTATTATTTTCTAAACTAATTTGTTCATGGGAGCCAAATGGCTCCTTGAACAAATTTGTTTTGCCTCACCTAGCAACTTTTTCCAAAATTGACATTTTGACAGTTGATTTTATGGTTTTCGGGCCTTCTGAGCACGATGGCAGGGTCATATTTGACCCAAAATGATTCAAAATGATGGCTCATTACTGAATATGGCAATGAACCTCCCACTTTAAATTGTTGCAGATTTGGCCTCTAGTGTCCATTTCAGGTGAAATAAGGGACAGATCTGACTATCTTAGCTACTCTATGCTCAATAGTGAGCTCAAAATCTCTCCAGGAAGCTTCAAACGACCTATAACATACAAGTCAATGTATGAATCCCCCTAGAAACTTTTTTTTTTTCACACCTTTCTAATTTTCTAGATCATCCAAGGATGCAAGAGAAGAGCATACTCAATTTTTGAAAAAAACTCAACACTCTTAAATTTCCTAAAGGAATGCTAACCTACAACTCAAATTTGGCTCTAATACCATGTGAGATTTGCTAACTAACCTACCAAGAATCTAATGAATAAAGGAAAGAAAAACCATAAATATGAGGAGGAATAAATTGTATTCCTCTCAAGAATGTAAAGCTATATTCAGCTTGAGAATTGAGAATTACAAAGGAAATGCCTTGGTTATATAGGCCAAGGGGAGAGATAGATGCAACCAGATTATGAAAAGTGTTGGAATCCTATGAGGTGTGACAACTCATGTCATTAAAGGCTCAACCACCTTATCCCTATGTAAAGTTAAGCAAGTGTGAAGAGGAGTTTAGTGGAGAACTAGCTAAAAATTAACTAGTTAGATAAAGTACCCCTTTCACACTAACAAATTGAACCTTTGAATCTTTCAAATTGTAAGAGAAAATATCTTTTGGCTTTTGAAAAGGTTTCACCATTGCTATTGGGATAGTATTCTTTTCATAGGTCACTTTAGATTGTTGTGTTTGGACTACTAGTTCTGCAGTGGGTCTTCTCTTATAGTGGGTGTTGTAATCATATTGTACCTATGGAGCTTTCTATATAGAAGCTTCATTGATGAATACCACATATTCCCATTCCATTCAGAAGAAAAGAGCATGGTCTAATGAAATTTTTGATTCCTACTCAAGGGAAATTCCTTGTACCTATGCCACAAACATAGCACTTTCCACCCTAGGAAACTGAGAAACATAAGTTCTTGGATCAAATTTGATGCATTTGATCCTTTATTCTATTATATTTTGTTACATATTATCTCTGGGGTAGTTATGGGGCATATGTTCATCATTGCATGGAAAACAACATGCATTTGATTCATCCACTAGTTTAATTTGAGCAGCTACCATATCTCTATTTTGATTTTTTGGGATGGTTTGAAGTGGGGTAGTGACTGGAACTATTTGATTTTAAGGTTGGGACTAGTTGTTCATTCACACTTCTCCTTGATAGGCATTATGCTTGAAAATAGGCCTTTTTCCTTGATAATTCTAATAGGGAGGCTTTTGAGGTATAGCTTGCTATCTTTTAAGGTTGATTATCTCATTTGAAAAACTCTAGAACAAACCTTTCATATCATTAACCTTTGCAGTTAGTGAAGAAGAAGCAAGTGTGCTTGCCTGTATATTAGGATATACATACATAGAAGGAGTGGAAGACATGCTTAAAGAAACATCTACTTTTGATTGAGTCAACATTTCAAGAAATACTTGTATGGGTGGCTAGGGAGGAAGATTTCCAACATCTATTAAGCTATTTTTAGCTCTTACCACTAGACCATAGGTATCCACTAGAGTCTTCCCTTTAAGTGACTGAATCACAACTATGTCTAAATTAAAATCTTTTAAATAGAAGACAAAATCCATATTTGTTAGGGGCTAAGCGGAAAAATGGGATCCTCTACCAAGTTTTGTGGAATCTTGTGTGGAAATCTATAATAGCTTCTTGAGGGGCCCTTTTTATAGTTATTAGCTATTGGAATAAATATGAATGGTCTCTTATCTCCATGAATAGATCAAAATAAATGATCTCCAAGTTGGTCCCAAGTACCATAGAATTAGTGGGTAAAGACCGGTACCAATATTGAACCTTATCTTTAAAAGATGTCATGAGAAATTGGAGTGCTACATTTTGTTCTATGACATGATGGATGGTTTAGACATCAGCCATATCTTGTAAATGCTTCATAAACATTTTAAAATCTTCCCCAATGAACTTGGGTAGTGATTTCAAAGAATTATTAGGTATGGTTTCCAATACTGTTAGAGGGGTACGAGGAATTAGTGGGCTCCATCTATTCCAAGACACAAAATTCCTTGGAGGCCTAGGAAGAGCCATCTAAGCTTGTGCTTGAACTTGAGCTTGGATTTTTGTTGTGCTTGTTCTAGTAACTCTTGTTCATGTTATGGCCACTAAGGGAGGTAATAGCAGGCTTGGGTATTGTGCAATTTGTGACCTTGTGAAAGGACTCTATCTCATAAATGAACTTCTAATTGGGAATTAAATGTGGTACCACTAGGCTTGCTAGAAAAGGACTGTTGATCTCTAAAACTAAAAATTAAGAAATACAACCTATAGGAAGTTTTACAAATGGGGGACTAGAATGTGCTCTGCAAAACAACCTCCAAGATTTTAGAAGTCATCTCTTCAATTTTTTCAGGGAAAAAGGAGAGAGAAAAATGTGAAATAAACTAAACTAAGGAATCCTACCAAGGTTCTACAATATTTCATTCATGATGTAGAATAATAATATCTCAATTAAACTAATTTCCTTAGAAATTTGAAAGAGTATTTAACATGATTCAAATTTTTGAATACATTAATATAATTCAAATCATAAAAGATAAAGGAGAATAATCCATGATTGTGAACATTTCAGATAGACAAAGAGTATGAATTGAAGCAAATAAACAAAGATAAACATGCAACAGAGGTAAACATGGCACAATCTATGTATTTAATCTCTATTCTTTCAAGAACATAACATGCTAAGGTTTGTTTTATTACAAACATTCCCCTCCCTTTTACAAAGAGAAAAGATGCTTAAAGAGAGAAATATCGTCATTTGATGGAGATGGCTATAACCAAATAATATTCCCCCTGATGCCTCCCATCAAAGCCACTATCATATGACCATTGCAACTGTAAGAGTGAGTAATCACAACCTCCCTAATTTATTGAGGTAGTTCCATCTAGATATCCCACTACCTCCATTTTAACCGCTTGGTGAATTGGGTTGTAAACCTACCTCATTGCTTGCATCTCTTGCTTTAATGTGTAGCATCATCAACTATCTTCCATAGTTATTCTAGCTTTGAAATAGACCAATGACACATCTTTTAGCATCCCCAAGCTCAAAACATTCATGGGATTATACTCATTTGACGCATGGCTCTATCAAATGCTAAGATCATAATAAAAGCCTTTCAATTCTTCCCTTGGGGGTGTGTGGTGTAGGGCACATGTAATTATCACACAAATCTTTAAAAAAAATTATCCTTAGCCTTGGTATGAGTAACGTAGGCTTGACGTGTGGCTCTTTCAGAAACATGGAGCTTGAAAAATAACAACCACTTAATACAGTCAAAAAGTGTCATGGAACTATTACGTGATTCTCCTAAGCAATGCATATAGAGTAACCATTATCAGGCTAGGGAAAACATGCATGGGGATGGCACACATCACCTTACATCTATGCTTTTGAACTCAAAAATTCATAATCCGATAGAATCAAAGAAATGAGGCTAGAAAAAGGAAAGAAACCACAAGGAAATAAAAATATAGTGAAGCCTCATCAAAAATTTATAACTCAAGCTTTGGCCAAAGGCTTCGATAGATAACATCTATAGTCTCACAATCCTCCTAGGTAGTTGGAGGAAGGATAATATGTTGTTGAGATGCATAGTATATTATCTCCCAATATTTAGTTGGGTTCTTTCTCTCGATAGATTTGTAAAATCACTATTCTTCTCTTCAAGAGTTGAATAGAGATAATATGCCCCTTGACTCTCATCTATGAATTTCCTTTCCTATAATTTTGAAGTTATCATCAACCTCTCTAGGATTTATTCTATGTAGGATAGTCATTAGAAGAAATTGGCTCTAGATGTTCTTTATTTGCATGAAGTTAATATTACTAATTTCACGATTTTAGTTTCTTGTTGTGTAATTTGTTCATCTAGTTCTATATTTTGTAGAAATCACCATTTTGGGTATGGAGTTGTCTTCTTATCTCTCCTTGGTATCTTCCACATGTTTTCAACCATAGTTGTAACCCCACTAATCTATAATTTCAGTTATATTAAATGCCAACAATCATTCTTGTATAATCATAAATATTTATGCTTCCAATGATATTGTTGAGTGGTCTCTTTTGTGGTGATGGATTGTTTACTCATTTCTTTCCACCACTTCAATTATGTGTGATGAATTTAATATGGTTGATATGGTGTAAAATAAAGATGAGAAATATCTTCTAGGCTGATATTGAAAGTAAATTCCTATATTGTGTAATGATATATGCATAATTCTTTTTCTTCTTTTCTAGTTACTACTCACTCTTAGTGGCTCAACAGTTGCTATACAATCACCCTAATAAACCACATTCCCATCTAGTTTAGAGTAAAATGGTAAGTGATTCCTCCTCAAAGTTGTAAAAATCAATTTTTTTTAAATACTTAGTGTTAAATTCATTAGCATTTGTTGGATGACATTAGGAAAGTTCAAAACTTTGAAACCCATCCCACTCAATCAACTAGTTCGATTTCTTGGTGGATTAAATCCATTTGACATACATCTTGTTTCCTTCATATATATGAGTGTCAAATAACAAAATTTTGGTTTCATGCATATGAAGCCATAACCTTAGATATTTGTAGGGCTAGTGTTTCTCTTGAGTATAATATCTTCTTTGATATTTTGTAAGTTGGGGTGGAAAAGCTTAGGAAATAGAAGCAAATTTATAAAAACCACTAAAGTAGAGGTGTCCAAATCAAATCTGAGCTACATTGTTTTATGTTTAGAGATAGATTTTCCAAATAGTTTGTCAATATTATAGAGCTCATCACACCTCTCTTGTTATTAACTAGATCAAGGATGGAAAATCTATCCTCAAAGAGCTATCAATCATTATCCAAGATTTTTTCAAATATTATGAACATGCTTTTATATCCTAGGAAAATTCTCCTAGAAAAGGGACTAGTCCCTTCAAGAATACCTCCAAGATGTTCCTTTTTATTTTTAATCCTCACAATAAACCTTTTGTGATCAATTTATCTTTTTTTTTTAGCTCAAGAAGGTTATTTTTATTATGGCCAAGGACAAGGTTCCTAAATGTGATGGCTTCCCTTTTATGTTTTACGAAACTCTTTGGGACTATGTTGGTGAGGACCTACATAAATTTTATCTTGAATATTTACACTCCAAGTAATTAGGGAAGGTTATAAACAATGTAAATATCAAGTTCATGCCTAAGTCTAAATATCATATGGATATCTACAATTAGAGTCCTATCATCTTGCACACATTTTCATTTAATAAGGTCATCACCAAATATTTTGCTTTGAAGGTTTTCCATCTCCTTCCAAAGATTGTGTAGCTAGAAGAAAAGAGATTCACTAAATTAAGGATTATCTTTGATAATATCATAATAGTACACAAAGTTATGGAATGGGCTAATAGAATCTCATTACAAGACTCTATTACTAAAAAGTGACTTTTCCAAGGCCTATGATTGTATTGAATGACCCTTTATTTTTCCATGCTTCAAGCTCTTGCGTTTGGTTCCCCGTTCATTCAATATGTTAGCATACTCTTTGTTCATGCCTCAACTTGCATTATCATTGGTGATCAACAATATATTTCCTTTCTTTATTTTTAGGTTTTTTTCCAAGTTTTTCCCTTCACCCTTGCTCTCTATGTGCTTGTAGCTAAATGTTTTGGCTTTCCTCTTAGACTACTCTATTTCTTGAGGGATAGTATAATGTGTTTCCTTACATGATTCATTAGCTGATCTTATTAATGAAAAAATTATAGATGACTTGTTCCTCACTCTCATTTAAGAGGCGAAATATATCGACTAGATCCTCAAATTCCTGGACATATTTTGCAAAGCTTCTAGATCTACCATTAAATTGCAAAAAACTCAATATTATAAAAAATAATTTATTCTATGATGTCTTATGTATATTTTTATAAATAGATTGGTCACATATATTTTTTCATATTCTTGGGTATCCCTTTTTCCATCCAAGCTTCATAAGTATCCTTACGGAAATAAAATCTTTGTATAATTGAAAAAATAGAGCATATTGGATCATGAAACTCTCTTTGGCAAGGAAATTTTAATTATATTCCAATATTCTTATGAATAACCATGTTTATTATTCTTCATGTTAGTATTTTTCAAAGGCCTTTTACATGAAGCCAAAAAAGCTTCTTCATGATTTTATTTGGTATTCCAAAAAAATTTACAAGGGTTTCCATTAGGTTTCTTGGGAATTTTTTATCTACCTCAATAATCTAGAGGATTGGGGATTTTAGCCATGTAATGCCAAAGTTTGGAATAAGTTTCTAAATATATTATCTATGATCTCCATGGAAAAGAAACAGTTATATTATGTTTTCATTAGTGTTGTCAGTGATGTCAACCCATGTTAAATTCTAGAATGGTTATGATGAGAAGGTGTTTGTTGTGTTGATCAGGTGTTGTAAATGCAACATGGTAACTTGGTTTCCAAGTGCTTTTAAGAACTTTGCATAAAGAGTGTTCAAGATGCTAAGGGTGTGTTTTGTATTGTGCTACGGATTTATTCATGCTTGAAGATGTGCTTGTTCCATTTGGATGTGATGTTCAGAAGTGTTCAAAGGTGTTATATCCAAAGTTTCAAGTTCTAGATCGTGTGGTAATAGGTGTATTTGACATTGTGCTAGAATGTGAAGAAGGTTGTTTGAGAGGAATGGAATTACTCCAAATTTCCTTACATTTAATTTTATTTTCTTGTAGATTTGAGAATATTATAATGATGCTTGTGTCTATATCCCCTTGGAAGGTTTCACATTTTTCTATTCCACAAGCTTGGTTTATGTGTTGTGTTTAAGTGGTAGTTTTTTCTGGTTGCATAGGATGATAATATTCTCATTTGCATGTGTTTTCACCAATGTTTTTGAATATTTTAATGGTGTTGGAATATTAAAAGATGTTGTGTGATGTTGCTAAGTGGTCTATAGGTTATTTATGAACCTGGTGAAGTGTGAATTTGGTTGCTTGGTAGCATTTATGATAGCTTGGCCAACCTGCTATGTTAGCATTACTTGTGAATATGCTTCATGAATTGTGGAAGCTTTGTGTAGTTTTTTGGTGTAGATTTAGGTCCCAGTTAACCCTTGGTGTGGTTTTACTTCACTTCTTTCCACCATGGAGGTGTTTATGTTGAACACCCAAAATACTAAGAGAGGGGTGAATCAATATTCTTTTAAACTATTTAAAAATTTAGCCATGCAACATATAACTTATTCAATTTTTTAGTAATTAAAGAAAATGTGAAAACATACAAAAGAATCACATAACACATGAAAAACAATTTTTTTATGTGTAAAACCAAAAATGGGAAAAACCATGGTGAGGATTAGCTCACAATATATTATAGGTGGTTATAGTATATTACAAAAGTGCTCACTATAGGTGGACTCACTATCCAAGTGGACATCCTACCCATTGAAAGAAGAAAAGAGAGAATAAATTTTGTGGCTCACAACCTATATTAACCTATTACAATTGCATCTATCATGTGCATGGAATATAGTTCCAAAGAATCTCAAAATACAAACTCAAAACTCTTCATACTGTTTTGAATCAACACTCTAGTTTGCTCTACATTCACACTAAATTTGCATAATTTTCATCCACTAACTCTTGTCACATGTCACATCTTGTTTACACCCTCAAAAAAATCTTATATTTATACCCAACTCATTCACAAACACTTAGAAAATTAATTAGGTCGGCCTAATTATATGTACCATTCAAAATATACAAAATATGACTTGTTGGCTCAAATTCAAAATCTTTCACCTTGATACAATAAACCAAGGCTTTTAATATATCTATTAGGTTGAAAGTGACCTATAATAGCTCCCACATAACTCTAAAATACTTAATTAAGTGTTACATACCTTCAAACCTATTAGGTCAACATAACAAAATACCTAATTTCAAATTTTTCCAACTGTACATCCACATTCAGAACATTGAACCTCCAAACATCATGAGAATTGGAATACACACTCATTTTGACACCTTTCAACAACCCCACAAACCACAAATCCAAAATCCAATCTGTGGAGAAGTGTGGGTTCTCCAAATCATATGTATAGAACTAGAAAACACCTGTAACTAGCAATTCAAACTTTTTTTACTCATAACTTTCACACCAAGATCCAAAACAAAATGAAACTCTAGAATTAGATACCTCTATTAGAAAAAAAAATTATACTAGAACTGCAAAGAAAAATATTTAACAATAGACCAATGCAGACCCAAAAAGTAGACCCCCTATACATAGAATCGCCAGAATAAACACTTAGTCAATTTCCATCACAATTGTCATCATTGGATCAAACCTTATTATAAAATTGTCTTTTAGAATCATCTTATACCATTCTCATGACACCTAAATTGATTTTCACAATGATTTTCTTATTGGGGTACAATGTTGACATTAATGACAAAACTACAATGCATAACAATATTTACCTTGTGCTTATCCCACATGCTCATGTTGCCAACAATAACATCAATGAAAAACTCCTCATTCTTCCAACAATATCCACCTTTTTCATTGATGGAAACATGCCAAAATCATCTCAAAAACATTCTCCCCCTTTGATGTCAAAGGAAAGGGGCTTATGTACAAATTCTTCATTTACACTAGATCTCCCCCTGACAAATATTTTGTGTGCAAGGGCACACTTCTTAGTTATTTCCATCATCTTCCTATCACTTATCTTCTTTTCAAATTGGGTATGTGCAGGATCATCATGGAAAAAATAAGCCCTTAAGTGGCAAAAAATTTAGAAAAATCAGAGTTAGGCAACTTGACGTAAAAATTTGAATAAGTTCTCTATATTAT
Organism: Sequoia sempervirens; assembly: GCA_007258455.2. Classification (NCBI taxonomy): domain Eukaryota; kingdom Viridiplantae; phylum Streptophyta; class Pinopsida; order Cupressales; family Cupressaceae; genus Sequoia; species Sequoia sempervirens. The sequence continues at coordinate 581,334,769 of VDFB02271358.1, read as the reverse complement.
TTCAAAAATATGTAAGAATAGAATTTGTAGCAAATTGAATGAATTTTCTAAACTACTAGGTTTATTTTACAAAAATTAAAATCTATTTGGTAAAAATTTGAAATTTCAATGCAGTAGTACTTAAATTTCAAGGAAAAAATAAGAAGTAGGTGTTTGTCTGACCACCCTAACCACAACAAAATGATAATATTCTTTTATAAGATTTTAGATATAAGTAGAGGACTCATGTCCCGATGTGATGCATATTTTTTTGTATTTTTTTCCAAGTAAATAATTAATTATAATTTTTTTATTACAAATTTTAAAAAATATAAAAACTCATATGTCTGACCACCTTAACTTGGTCAAAATTTCATGAAATTCAATATATATTTTTTTAATCCTATAGTATGCGAAGCATAAAATGAGACACATGTTTCAGATTTAAAAAATGTGACACCATTTGAAAGCTATAGATGTTTTTCAACTAGCCTATCAATCAGGACTTTGGTCATAATTCAAATAGAAAATGAATAATAATTATTTATTAAATTCAAAGTAAAGCATAATTTATATTGGTGGAAAGTTGATAATATCCTTTAAAAACCCTTTTCATTTCATCAATTTTGGGTAAAAAAACATCATCAGCCACATGGGCCATCATATCGCTTACATATTTGCCACTTTTTGGCCCATCATGATCCTGCACATACCCAACTCATTCTCAAATTTTCGTTTAAGACTAGTAGCATATTCTTTGAAAGAATCAATTAACAATTTCAAAATTTCCATACCAAAGAGTGAGTTGTGAATTCTTGCACTAGGTATGGCCTCCTGAAGAGACTTTATTACTTCATCCATTAGTTCTCCACTCTTCAAACGAGTTTCTATTATTTCCTTTCTAGTAGATGCATGGAATACATCTCCCAATTCAAGCTTTTTGAGGGTGGAAATATTATCAAGGCCCACACTCCCCTATTGCATAGATAATTGTAGTAGTTGGGTTGATACAATAGGCTATAAATTGAGTTGCATGCTTAGTAAGTTCTTTAAAGAATATTCATAGGTTTCAGAGGATTCACCAGTAGCCTTCGCACTCTCTGTAGCATTTTCTTTCAACTCCTTTTCCTTCTTACCAAGGATCACTTGTGTCTCCACTTCTTTATTTGCATCTCCAAATTCATGTTCATTATTTTCTTGATAACCCTTCTTTTCATTTTCCTACTCATATGTCTTCTCTACATCATCACTCTCTTTTTCACCACCCTTATTTGCATTATCTTCAACAACAAACAAATATGCTATCTAGAAGAGTAACTGTCTCCAATCTTCCTATAACATTCTCTTTAGATATTGGAGGAGGAGTATCCTCCTTTGCAATGTCTTCTCTATTCATTACTTCCTCAACATTATTCTCTATTTCTCCATCTTCCTTTGTCATTTCTTCCATTTCTGGAAGAACATTACCTTGAGCATATCCTTCATCTATTACATGCTCATGTCGAGCATTAATATTATGTTCTTCCTCTTTTGTATTGAATTTTGGAGGAAGATTTTTTTTTTTTGGGAGTCATTCCATATCTTTGTGCTAGATATGCCACCTTATTCATATTCTCCTTTTGGAGCATTTAAATTTCATTTTTATCTCTTCCCATAAGGCTAGTCACCCTTTTCTTTGTTCTAAATTATTTTCTATACAACTTAGCCAATGTGGCTTTATTTTCCTTTGAGAGAGGGGTACCAATCTTTTCCAAAGCATATAATTTTATTTTAGCCTCATCTTATATTCTTCTTACCTTCTCTCCATCAAGGCATTTTGTAGCTCTATATGATTTTTTTTTTAATGTTCTTCATGTCAACTTCTAAAACAATAATATACTTAATGATAACTTCTACAAAGGTGGCCTTATCCACCTGATCAACTTCATTGTATAATGCTATAGTCTTTGCTAACATGTCATGTTGTAAATACCATTGAAGAGTGCCTCAACATTCATGGGGCAGTGTTATTGAAGTAGTCTTCTTCTTAGGCCTTGTACTCTCCACAACTAAAGGGACTTCTCCTTCGCCAAAGGACTTTCAATTATTTTTCTATTCTCTCCTATAGGGGGATTAGTCTTGGAGGACTTCTAAATAGTAGGAGGAGTGGCATATATTATACCAAATCTTCTTGTGCTTGATGAGCTTCCCAAAGTTGTAGCCATTGTTCTTGCTTGTTCCACTTGCCCTTTTGTGAAGCCCATGTCCTCCATAAACTATGCAGTCATCTTTTTGACCTTCTTTATCATTGGTTTCCTTTGCTCCATATGCAAATCCATTAATTTTCCTTCATAAGTGTCATATCTTCCTTTGGTGGTGTCCTTAGTTTTTTTAAGCATGTAGTCCGTAGATGTAGTAATTTCTTGCTCACTAATACCATATCCCATCTTTGGGATCCATATTGTTCTTGGTTATACTACCTATATGATGCACTCATCTATTGACACCAAGAATGTGATTTCATTCTTGTACTTCACCATTTTCTTATGGATTCTTTCTCTTTCATGCATCCTCTTCTAAAATATTGTAAAAAAGCCTCAAGATACTCATCTTGTGTCATTGCATCACTAAGACCTCTTAGAAAGTCTCTAATATGATGAGAAATAGGTCTACCTTTCAACCATACTACACTTTTAGTTCCAGGGAGTTCTCTCAGGAAATAGAAAAGTAAGCATGCAATCAAAGTACCATAATTGAATTAATTTTTCTTCTCCTTTGTCTATTTCTAATTCTTCTTTAAATGTTGTCTCAATAGTTCACATAGATCACAATCACCGCCTTTTTCCACCATTTCATAGGCAACATTGATAGTAGTGGTAGATACAATTTTTTATCTATTTGAAAAGTAAATATTGTAACCTATCATCATAGCTGCATAATTCATAAAATGATTTATTATGTATTTTATTTTCATATCCCCTTTGTTGATCTTAGCACCTATTAATTCTATGACCACTTCAATTTTTATATATTTGACTACTGGAATAGATTTGATGGAGCATAAAATTGTAGCTTCTATAATCACATCCTTTGTGATTAACCCAAGCATGTCACTCTAGAGAAATCTATTATGAATTCTTCTCAATGAAATTCTAACCCATTTTTCATCAAAGCAAAAATTTGGAAACCCTTCAGACACATCAAGTTTCTTCACAACTAGGTTTTGATATTTTATTTTCAAGATAAAGTTATATCCAATAAGTTCATTCACCCATACCCCTCCTAGCTTAGAGTGATCATACTCCTCTAACTTTTTATGAATATAAACCTTTATATCCTCTATATGTAAAATACCATAGGGAACATGCAAAAATGCAACTACTAGATCAACCTCCATGGATTTAACAGGATGTTTCTTAAACTTAAGTTGTGGCCTATTAGTAACCTCAATTACCCTCGGTGTTGCCATTGAAAATGATTCTAAAATTCTTTAAAAACAGTTCTTTGAGAAACAAGGGAAAAACAAATATGGTAAATACATTTTACTTTGTTTTCAAACTAGGGTTTGTGCACACTAGATCTCAATTGACTTAATCACTCCAAATCACTTTCTCATAGCTCTGCTTCCTCTCAAATTATTGTGTAAATGAATTTGGTTAAGTAAAATCACTTATAACATTTTGAAACTAACCTAATTTTGCATTGAATTATTCAAATAATAAAATTGCTAAACCTTTACTGTATGCATAGTCAACTTCAAATGCTCAACAAACTTCCACATTTCAATATTTTCTACTAGAATTTTCTTCAAAAACATCAAACATATTGACCTACACTGTATATCCTCATGTTGAATCATCAACACCATTTTATTTGGTAGGGGATGAAATATTTCCATTAATGCTCCCCTTGAGCTAAAAATCTTGACTTAGTTTTCAAAGGAAACATCTACATTGGATGCTAGTACAGATTCATCCTTAACTTTGATCTCTTTCATCTTTCTCTAGATCTTATCCATCTCCTTCTTTGTCTCTACCCAATAAACATTTCATATTGGATCATTCTTCTTTACCATATTATCCTTCTTCATATTTTTTCTTATGCAAAACTTAGAAATATTGTTAGGCCTACTACACTTGTTGTAAGAAAGCTAAGGCTGCAGAACAACTTCCTACACTAACCTTGAGAGGAGAATAATGCAAAACTTTTACAGACCTTTTCAATTATAGAAACTTAAGCATAAATATCATGCGTACCACAACACAATGATTTATGTGGGGAAAAAACTTTCGAGAGAAAATTCCCACACTCCAAAAGATGCCCAATATATTATTAAAAAATCACAAACATTACAATATACATGTAGAGCAAGCTTCTCATAGGAGTATAACCAACCAAAGATCCAAAGGAAACATAACCGCTATTAGAATCTCATAATGCATCATAATACACATCCATAATATAATGCCCTCATAAAATAGGGTTTCCTTCTAAGTAAAATCAAGTTAATAAAATATTGGCCGTTAGATTTAAGACCTAGTAATGAATGGTCCAAATTTGTAATAACCCCCCGCATGCCCCCCCCACCCCCTGCCATAGATGTATCAATAGTACTTTATGTATTAACAGTACCTTATATAATTACAAGGTTGAGACACATTTTACCAAAACTTATAGCATATAATTTTCTTTTTAACTAGATTGCTTCCACTCATTCTATATCTTCATTGGTTAGGTTTATTCTCAAATCCATAACATGTATAATAATAGCCATTGAAATATTGAACCATTCTACTATTGTTATAGCCACTCATCCTTTCACTTATACATTCACTAACTCTGACCAAATTTATTAAATGTAAAACATTGACTAGAAAAAGGTACCTTTGTCATTTGGTTGTTTGACCTATGGTCTTCTAGCTTCATTCCTTTGATTTCATATCTTCTTTCCATTTTTCTTCTTTCCTTCAATCTTCTTTTCAACATTTGGTGTCGATCTAGTTTTGATCTTTCACCTTTTTCAAAACCTAAAGCTTCTATATTTTTGGAGCCTTTCTGATTTGCAATCATTTCATCAAGATTTGTAGAACTTGTCTTGAATTTGTCTTCACAAATTCTTTCATTTTCCAGATCTGATTTCAAATTCACCACTTCTTGCTCAAGCTTTGTACATTCTTCAAATTTTATTTTCACCATTTCATTCAATCATTATTCAACTCTTTTTGTTCCTTCAACTTGTTCCTTCACATAGGTAATTTGCTTAATTTGCTTACTTCAACTGTTCATTGACCTCCTTATGAATTTCTCCAAACTTCCTTATTTGCTTCCTTAATTTTTTTATGCATTCATCCACTTATTTGACATTTTATATTAGATTTCTATTTTCACCTTCAGTTCTTTCCAAATCTTTAAGAGCAACTTTTAGTTCTCCATTTATATCAAATATGAAATCCTCTACTATAGATCCAATAGTAGGAATCTCTTTCAAAGGAGTAGGTAATATTCTAAAAGCCATTTTTTCAACATCCATAATATTCCGCAAGCAATTAAGCTCCTTCCAAGGAACCAAGGTCTGATACAAATTTTTGACCACCCAAAATACTAAGAGGGGGGTGAGTCAATATTCTTTTAAACTATTTAAAAATTTAACCATGCAACATATAACTATTCAATTTTCATTAATGAAGGAAAACATGTAAACATCCAAAAAAGTCACAGAACACATGAACACCAATATTTTTACATGAAAAGCCCAAAATGGGAAAAACCATGGTGAGGATTAGCTCACAATATATTATAATTGGTTATAGTATATTATAGAATTGCTCATTATGTGCAGAATCACTACCCATTGAAAGAAGATAAGAGATGGAAGAAAGTTTGTGGCTCACATCCTATATTGAACTAGTACAATTGCATCTATCATGTGCATGGAATATAGTTCTAATGAAGTTTAAAATATAGACTTAAAACACTTCATACTGATATGAATCAACACTCTAATCTACTCTACATTCACACTAAATTTACACAATTCACATCAACTAAATCTTTTCACATGTCACATCTTTCTTACACCTTCAAAATAATCTTATATTTATATCCAACTCATCTTCAAACACTTAGAACATTAACTAGGTCAGCCTAATTAAATGTATCATTAAAATATAAAAAATATGACTTGTCAACTCAAAGTCAAAATATTTAACCTTCATGCCATAAATTAAGGCTTGTAATATATCAGTAGGTAGGAATGGAACTATAATAGCTCCCACATAACTTTGCAATACTTAATTAAGCTTTGCATACCTTCAAACCTATTAGGTCAGTACCACAAAAGACCTAATTTCAAAATTCACCAATTGTACATCCACATTCAAACACACAAACCTCCAAAAATCATGCTAATTAGAATGCACACTCATCTAACACCTATCAATAACCACACAAATATATAAATCCAAAATCCAATTTGAAGAGAATTGTGGATTCTCCAAATCATATGTATAGAATTAAAAGCCACCTATAACTATCAAGTCAAAATTTTGTTACTCATAACTTTCACACCAAGAACCAAAAAAAGATGAAAATTTGGAATTAGATACTTCTATTCACCAAAAATATTATACCTAGAAATGTAAAGTAAAATCTTCAGTAATGGACCAATATGGACAAAAAAATTCAATCCCTTGTACATAGAACCACTAGAATTGACACTTAGTCAATTTCCATCACAATTGTCTTCACCAAATCAAACCTTCTCGCAAAATTGTCTTTTAGAATCATCTTCAACCATGCTCATGACACCTAAACTGATTTGCACAATGATCTTCTTACCAGGGTACAATGATGATATCAATGACAACACTACAATGTATAATAGTATGTACCTTTTGCTTATCCCACATGCTCATGTTCCCAACAACAACATCAATGATACACTCCTCATTCTTTCAACAATTTTGTGTTGAACTATTTGGTGATTGCATGCTTGAGGTGCATAATTTTTATTGAAGATGACTTGGAGAAGCCTATTTATGGTTGTAGATAATATATATGCAAGGTTAATTTTTGGAAAAGTTGTGATGTGAAGGGTGGTGTAAAATGATGTGTATGTAATCAAGTGTTAAGATTTGACTGTGAGCATAAACATATATGACTACCAAAAATAGTGAGCAGAAGGTGTTTACATTTAAATATGCTTGAATTTGTTGGAGGTAGTGAGCCGAAGGTTGTAGATTATGTAGAGTTGTTGTGGTTGATTCTCCTTTTTCTTTGAGGTAGTGAACCTCCTTGTAGTAGTTTATTTATATTCTCTTTCTATCTAGGTATTGAGATTTTCATTCTTTCTTTTGGATAGTGATTCTCTTGGGTAGTGAGCCCCTCTAGTAGTGATCCTTTTGTAATCAATGTTTCTATTCATATATATATGTGAGATAATCATCACCGTGATTTTTCCCTAATTAGGGTTTTCCATGTAAAATCTAGTGTTCTAGATTATGTATAGATTTTGATGTGTTGATGTTTCATTTGTTTACATTTATGATTATTATTAATAAGAGTTTGAAATTTAATAAAGGTTTTAAGGTTTCAATATACAACTGATTCACCCCTGCTCAGTTGTCCTATGTTTCTAACAATTGGTATCAAAGAAAAGGTTCCTTAAAAGAAGCTTAACCACTTGAGATAGATCCAGATGGCACACAAGAATGGTGTCAAAGATCCTATGTTCAATGGAATGAATTATCCCTTCTACAAATAAAAGATGGAATTATTTCTTGTCTCATTAGGTTTTAGTGTATGGAAGTCAATTGAAGATGGATATACTATACATACTACTAATCTAACAAGTGAAGATGATATCAAGGATTAATAGAACAATGGAAAAGAAAGGAATTATATCTTGAGTGGACTCTCTAATTCAAAAATTGTGAAGGTGACAAGTTGTACCAAAATTTTAAAGAGGTTTGGGAGAGGCTGAAGAGAATTTATGAAGGAAATACTAAGGTTAAGCAAGAAAAGATGTAGAATTTCAAATCCAAATTTGAAACCCTAAGGATGTGAGAAGATGAAGATATTACATGATATATGTTAAGAGTAGATGCAATTGTCAATTCCATCAATGGTCTTGATGGAAAACTAGAGGAAAGAGAAGTTGTGAAAAAGGTATTGAGAGCTCTTCCTATATCTTATAGTGATAAAGTTTTTTCTATTGAGGAAGCTCAGAATTTGGATCAATATACTAGAGATCAAATGTTTGGTGGTTTAACTACTTTTGAATTAAGAGAGTTTGACCAAGATTCTTCAAGAAAAGAAACTCCTTTTAAATTCAATAAGAAAGAGAAGAATGATGAATTTGATCTAGATGATCTTGATGAGGTGGAAGCAATTTTTTTAAGAATATTGAAAAAAGGCACTAGAAAATACATAGGTAAGTTACCCTTGAAATGTTTTAGTTATGGAAAGATAGGTGAGTATGCTTCAAAATGTCTAAAAAAAGTTTCAAATGAGAAACATAAAGATCATAAAGGAAAATATTTCAAGAAGAGTTACTATAATAAAGAAGACAATGGTATATCTAATGATGAGGAATTAAACTATCTAGATGATGGAAGTAATGCATGCTTTTTCATGGCTTTGAATGTTGGAACTAATTCTACTAACCCTGAAATATGTGTGGAGGAAATTTCTCTAGAAATATATCATAATATTGAAGGAGTTCTATATTGACTAAATTTCATGCAAGAGAGGAGATAAACTACCACATAATTGAAAGAAGATGCTCAAATAATATTATAGATGATAAGATTATGTTTGTTCAACTTGAGACGTATGATGTTGGTTTTGTTAAGTTTGATGATGAAACATCTATTAAGATCTGTGGAAAAGGTTCAATTATTTTTTATGGAAAGAATAATATAGATGATGTTATTTATAATAAGGGTTTGCAACATAATATTCTCAAGTAGGAAAAATGAGTAGTAGAGGATACAATCTAGTGTTTCAGGATGATGGTTATGAAATAAAAAAAAGAAGCTCTAGAACTCTAGTTGTTGCAAGAATAAGGGAAAAGGGGAATGTCCATCAACTCAAAGGTGTTGGTGGTAAATTTTGTATGACTCAAATAAATTAAAGTTGGCTATGGCATAGAAGAATGTGTCATATCAATATTGATATCCTAGTGAAGATCAACTCTACTCATTTTGTTAGAGACATGCCAAGAATTATGAAGCCTTTCAATAAAATTTTGAAAGAGTTTAAAGCTAGAAAACAGAAAAGGAAGAGGTTAAAATCTAAAGAATATTCTACTATAGGACCTTTGGAGTTGATGCATAGAGACCTATGTGGACCTGCCAAAACAAGATGCTCTCAAGGTGACAAGTATTTTATGTTGTTAATAAATGATTACTCTAGAATTAATTGGGTGACATTTCTCAAAGAAAAACCAAAATCTTTAGATAAGTTTAAAGAATTTAAATTTATGGTTGAGAATGAAATATATTTGAAAATCAAGTATTTGAGATCTGACATAGGTGGTGAGTTCACCTCCAATGAGTTTAATAGTTTGTGTGAAGATCATGGGATAAAAAAGATATTTATTTGCTCAGGAGTAGGACTTCACAACAAAATAGAGTTGCCAAAAGGAAGAATATGATAGTTTAGGAAGTTGCAAGAACCATGTTGAAGGAAGCAAATCTATTGGATGTCTATTAGTGAGAATAAATTCATACTAAAGTTTACATTCTCAATAGAGGACAAGAAAAATTGAGTAGTTCAAAGACCCCCTATGAGCTATGGTATGGAAAAACTCCTACTATTAAATATTTTAGAGTGTTTGGAAGAAAATTTTATATCAAAAGAGATGAAGAAAACTTAGGAAATTTTGATGCAAGATTAGATGAAGGAATCTTCCTCAGATATTCTACAAAGAGCAAGGCATATAGGTGTAACAACAAAAGAATAAAGAAGATAGTTGAAAGTGTGTGTGTCAAAGTGGATAAAGAATCACATTAGAGCTCAGTGTTGATAGAAGTATATGAACCAGATGAACCCCTTGGAAAAGAAGGAAAAGAAGAATATAAAGAAAAGGAGATGCTAGTGGAAGAGGAAGAAGCTCTGGAAAAGAATCATAAGACTCCCAAGTATGTCTATAAGAATCATTTTGAGGATCAAATAATTGGAGACAAAGGTAAATGTGTTTTTACAAGGAGAAATTTCTATGAAAGAGAAATAGGTAAACTTTTGTTTACTTTCTAAGATAGAACCTAAAACAATTATTAAAGCATGCGAAGATGAAAATTGGATCAAAGCTATGGAAGAAGAGTTGAGGAAAATTGAGAAGAATCAGACATGGGAATTGGTCCCAATACCCACAAATAATAATTTAATAGGAGCTACATGGGTTTTCAAGAAAGAATTTAATGAGAATGGAGAAGTTATCAAAAGCAACGCCAAGTTTGTGTGTAAAGACTACTCACAAGTGGAAGGAAAAAAATTTGAAGAAAGTTTTTCTCTTGTAGAAAGAATAGAGGCTATTAGGATTTTTTTGGCTTTTACAATACATAAAGACTTCAAATTATATAAGATGCCCATGCAAATTTTACATTTTTGAATGGTGAGTTAGAAGAAGAGATATACATTGAACAACCAAAAGGTTTTCAGTTATCAGAATATCTTGATATGGTCTATAGGTTGAAGAAAGAATTATATGGACTTAAACCAGCTCCTAGAGCTTGGTATACAAGATTAGACAGGTACTTACTACAACATGGATTCAAAAAGTGTACTAAAAATAACAATATTTACTTCAAAGTTGAGGGAGATCAAATCTTGATTGTAGTTGTGTATGTTGATGACATAATCTTTGAAGGAAATGAGGTAATGTGTTAAAGATCTACAAAGGAGATGAAAAATGAGTTTGAAATGTCAACATTTGGGGATATGACTTTCTTCCTTAGGCTAAAAATTGGTCAATCAAAAAAAGGTATGTTCATTACACATTAAAAATTTGTTATGAAAATGCTAAAGAAGTTTTGAATGGAGGATTCTAAACCAGTATGTACTCCCAAAGTTACTAGTTATAAGTTGAGAAAAAATTATGAATCTCCTAAGACATCAAACCAATTATAGATCCATGATTGGTGGATTAATATATTTAACTACAACTAGACTGGATATTATGCATGCAGTATGTCTTGTGGAAAGATTTCATGAAGACCCTAGAGAATCATATGTGGATACAATAAAAAGGATATTCAAATATTTGAATATCATTATAGACTATGGTCTATGGTATTATAAGGATACTAATTTCTCTTTGAGTGCTTATACAGATGTAGATTAGGAAGGTTGTGTGGATGACATAAGAAGTACAAGTTGAGATGCTTTTTTCCTTGGAAACAGACTTGTTTCTTGTTGAGAAGTAGGATTTAGTGTCACTATATAATGCACAGGAAAAATATATTGCAACAACATCTTATTAAACACAAGTATTGTGGATGAAGCAAATATTTAAAGATACTACAATATCATATTATGAACCTATTTTTATTTTGTGTTATAATACAAGTGCTATCAACATTTCAAAAAATCCATAATGCATTCAAGAACAAAGAATATCTCTATTTGGTATCACTTTTTAAGGGAGAAATTTGTTGAGAATGAAGTGAAGTTTTTGTATATACCTAGAAAGGATCAAGTACTAGAAATTTTCACAAAGGATCTTCCAAAAGATAGATTTGAGCATCTCAGAAACAAGCTAGGGGTTATTTCCCCATTCTTTCGACTAGATGTATAAGTGTGTGCATCTTTCCTAGAGAGAAATTCAAGATGTATTCTTTGTCCTTGATTTATGAAGGCTACCTCTCAGGGGGGTAGGTAGTGGTGTATTTGGTTGGTGTAGTCATAGCAAGAATATATTGTGCCTAAAAGTGTGAGAGAGAAGTGTAGGGTACAAGTGTTGCCCTTTTCCATTGATGTAAAAGGGGCAGATAGTGATGTCTAAAAAAATAAAGAGAAAGAGGGAGAGAATAGTGGAGAGAGAGAGAGAAGTGGAGAGCTGATGTAAGAGGATAGTTTCTTGAGAGTCAGAGATCAAAGTTTCTTTTTTTGTTGACAGTTTTTCAGCAAGTGTTTCCATCAATGAAAAAGGGGGATATTGTTACACTATTTTGTCATTAGTGTTTTCAATGATGTAAACCTATGTCAACCTCTATTATGGCTATGATGAGAATGTGTTTTTTGTGTTGAGAAGGTGTTATAGATGTAGTATGGTCACTTAGTTTCCAAGTTCTTTTGAGAAAAATTGCATAGAGTGTACAAGGTGACAGGGATGTGTTTGTATTCTACTCCAAATTTATTCATGCTTGAAGATGTTCTTGTGAATTTGTATGTGATGTTCAAAATTTTTAAAAGGTTTTATATCTATATTTTTATGTTCTCAATCATGCAATGGTAGAATGTGTGCTTGACAATGTGTTGGATTGTGAAGAAGGTTGTCCAAGAGAAATGGAATTGTTCCTCATTACTCCGCATTCAATTTTCTTGTCTTGAAGATTTGGGAATATATTAATGATGATTGTATCTATCTTCCATTGGAAGGTTTCACATTCTACTATTTTTCAAGTTGGGTCTATGTGTTGTGACTCAATGGAAGTTTGACTAGTTGCATAGGATGATAATATTCTCAATTCCATGTGTTTGCACTAGTGTGTTTGAATATTTTGATGGTGCTGGAATATTCAAATATGTTATGTGATGTTTCTATGTGGTTTGTAGGTTTTTTCAAGACATGGTGAAGTGGGAATTTGGTTGTTTGGTGGTGTTAATGTTGATTTGGATAACTTGGTGTGTTAGTGTTACTTGTGGATGTGCTTCATGGATTGTGAAATCTTTGTGTAGTGTTTCAATGTAGATTTTGGTCCTAATTAATCCTTGGTGTAGCTCACATTCACTTATTTCCATCAAGGAAGTGTTTCGTGCTGACCTATTTGGTGATTACATGCTTAAAGTGCATATGCTTCAATGAAACCAACTCAGAGAAGGTTATTTATGGTTGTGAATGATATATGAAAGGTAAATAATTGGAGTTGTGATGTGAAGAGAGATGTGAAGTGATGTGTATGTAATCAAGTGTTGAGATCCAAGTGCAAGCATGAATTGTTATGACTACCAGAAGTAGTGAGCAAAAGGTGTCTACATTTCATTGTGCCAGAAGTTGTTGGAGGTAGTGAGCCAAAGGTAGCAGATGGTGTAGAGTTATTATGATGGATTCTCTTATTCTCTAAGGTACCTAACCTCCTTGTAGTAGTTTATTTCTATTCTCTTTCTATCCATGTAGTGATCCATTCATTCTTTCTTTTGGATAGTGAGTCATTTGGGCAGTGAGCCCCTCTAGCTGTGAGCCTTTTGTAATAAGTGTTTCTATTCATATATGTGAGTTAGTCCTCATTGTATTTTTTCCATGATTAGATTTTTCCATGTAAAATCTGGTGTTATATTGTGTATGGTTGTTTATATGTTGACGTTTCATTTGTTTACATTCATGCTAATGGTTTTCATATCAACTAATTCACCCCCCTCTCAGTTTTCTTGTGTGTAAAAATTTGGAAAATTATTGTTTGACATTTTATTTCCTTTGAACATCATTCTAGATAACCTAGTTTGAAGGGAATTAAGCTCCAAACCCTTCTCACTATGAATAATATTGTTCACATTGGAGGAAATTTTATTATAAAAAACATTTAGAGAACTTTGGAAGACATGAAACCTTGAATTTTCTAGAAGGATTTTGGCTTCCATGATGGAATTTTTGTCCCATGTTTTGCAATGTCAATATAACTAATAATATATTGCCTTAGGTGCACACCTTGAAATTTCACAAGAAAGGAATTCAACATTTGCAAGACTTATTCTCTAAAACTTCTATGAGTATCATATCATGGAATGAAACTAAAGTCAGGTTTCTCATTTTTAACCAAGACTATTAAACTTTTGATACAATCATGGGGGAAATTTTGGTTGATATGGTTCAAAAACTAGCATCAAATCCTCTAATCCATGGTGGAAAGAGCTAAAGTGGGGTCCAAACACTACCTCCTACAATTCTAATCCATGCATGGACATTAATGGCTCTCACATAATTTTCCCTTGGTTCAGATGGGTATGTGCAAGATCATGATGGGCCAAAAAGTAGCGATAAGATGGGCATGTGTAGGGTATGCGGCTAACGACTTTTTTTACCCAAAATTGATGAAAGGAAAATGGTTTTGAAAGGAGATTCTTAGCTTTCCACCAATATCAATTATGTTTTAATTTGAATTTAACAAATAATTATTATTCATTTTCTATGAGAATTACAACTAAAGTCCTCATTGATAAGCTGATTGAAAAACATCTTTAGCTTTCAAATAGTGTCACATTTTTTAATTTGAAACATGTGTCACATTCTATGCTTCACATACTATAGGATTTTAAAAAAAAATGAATTTCATGAAGTTTTGACCAAGTTAAGGTCATCAGACACATGAGTTTTTGTATTTTTTAAAAGTTGTAATAAAAAATTCATAATTAATTATTTATTTTGAAAAAAATTATAAAAACAATATGCATCACTTTAGGAAATGAGTCCTCTACCTATATCTAAAATCTTCTAAAAAAATAATATCATTTTATTGTGGTTAAGGTGGTTAGACAAACACATACTTCTTATTTTTTCCTTAAAATTTAAGTACTACTGTATTGAAATTTCAAATTTTCACCAAATAGTTTTTTTTTGAATAAATCTAGTAGTTTAGAAACTACATTCAATTTGCTATAGATTCTATTCTTACATATTTTGAAATAATATAGATAACTTATTCAAATTTTTACGTCAAGTTGCCTAACTCTAATTTTTCTGAATTTTTCACCACTTAAGGGCCTATTTTTTCCATGATGATCCTGCACATACCCATATATTAAACTATATATATTATTTTTAATCACCAATCTCAGTTTGGAAATGTAGATTTTGTATCATTTAGTTAAGTACTCTAGAACCAAAATTGGCCCACTTTTCCAAGTCTATTAGTTTCTAGGAACTTATTATTGACTCTTAGAAATGATCTCATTTGGGCATCTAAGACCCTCATTTCCCTTTCTATAGGTATTTGGAGTCTTTTTGTCAAGCTATCGCTAATTATTAATTATGTAGTGCTAATCATTATGCACACAACTTAGTGAACTTGATGATTCCTAGACTAAGCAATTAATCACTCAAGAGAGGACTTCCATTAAATCATCAACCAGGGGATTGTAAAATTTGGATAGTGCTAGAAAAATATATGAATTCATGGATTTTGTACATCCTACATCACCTAAGTATAGGTGAATAAAGCACATTTTAATACAATAAAATCTTTTAATCGAAACGAACTTCTTAAAATAGAGTAAAAGAATACAACTACCTTTTGCTATGGGTACCTAATACTTAATTATATAACTAGTTAACCGTTATACTATAGCATATCCTAACCTCATTAACCTTTGAATTACTAAATAGAGTATCAATCTATAGATAATAATTCAAACTATAATATATTATCCATAATCACATAAATTGAAAAACTATCAATTGAATTCATAATAATTAATCTAATCTATCAAACTAAATTAAAGTGGTTCAACAATACCTCATGTGGCCCTTGCTTGATTTGTTGCATCCACAAGATCTTTTTAATCACTCACTCCAAAAAATGTGTTATCAAAAGTACTTCCTCTTTATTTCATTTTAAACATATATAAAATTATTGAATGGAATCTAATAGTAACTCTTATGAAATATTAATTAATATAACACATATATGATCGAGATTTCCTCCTCAATAGGAAACCCAACTATATAAGTTCCTCAAGTGAGTCCAACTATCTACAAATTGAAAACAAACTAAAAACACATCTCAACTCTTCCTCAAGAATAGGAAGGGGACTAAGTTTCAAAATAGAAAGAAATAACTATTAGAACAAGAGTACAAAAATGAAACAAGGAATCTATACTCAACAAGTTTAACTATTTATAACAAAAAAAATGCTCAACAGAAGAACTCTATTATAATTCATAGTCCTATTGAGAACATACTTCTCCCGGTTTTATAATTGGAAGATAAAAGTAATGCTCAGTGATTCATGATTTTATCATTGAATGATCACCTCCATATTCTTTTGAAAGTAGTCATATTTCAGTAGATCAACTCCTTTTCAATGAACTATAATTCTTATGCTACAATTTGAAAATCCCATTGCTATGAGTTGAAAAATATCTTGTTGCAAAGGTTAGTCTTATTTTCCAAGGAATTCTCAATGTGAACAACCATAATTTAGACACAAAATCCTAATAAACTTCATGAAATTCATAAATCATACATACACATATTAATATAACATGTCTAATTCCAAATTCTTTAAACTAATTAAAGATATATATGAAAGGTTTCGTAATTTCTCAAAAAATTGTAGAAAATAAAGATAAAAGTATGAAAAAAAAATAGTAAACTAGAAAATTCTATGGATCACCAATTTCCCACCAACTTAAGCTCTTTCTTGTCCTAAAGAAAGTTCAAGGTTGAAGGTTGTATTATAGTGTAATTTCTCTATAGTCTACAATTGTGGTCACTCCTATCCCCTACTTCAAGTAAAAACCCTCTTGGTCTGATATATTTGTCCACTTATTGTTCTCTAATGCATCTCCCTCTTTCTTCCCTCTTGTACAAAGTTGGATAGGAATAAAAATGAGAGGAGGATGAAAAGTGAGAGGAAGCCAAGATATTCAATTTTTTAGGGAAACTATAATATACTTATGTTCTCTTCTAACTGTTCTCGAATAGTTGAAGATGGAGTGTGATTCCTTGTTTGAGAGTTCCAAAGTGAGCTCTCTCCACCTTTTTAGGGAAAATTCAAGTGCCTTTTTAATTGTTACTATTGATAGTTCCATAAATATTTTGTATTCTTTTTCTCTACATTCCATGATTTTTATTGCAACTCCCTCCTTTTCTATTAGATCTATCCACTTGTTCACCTTTGTATCTATACCTGATGATTCCTCCCCCAACTAATGAGTTTTCTTTTGAGAATTTATTTGTAAGTTTCATTACAAAAATGTAATGCACTATTTGTTTAGTCATGCGGAAGCATGTTGATGTTTCATTCACTTTAATATTCAAAAAAATAAGTGAAATTTCTACTGCTAAGTGATTTTATTTTTAAGTGAGAGAGTTAGCACACAAGGAGATTTCAGATTGCTCATTGTAGTTCACCAAGGAGATTACGGGTTCCAACAAATCCATTCCACACCTATTAGTATTAATGTTTTAAAGAATCAAAATCTGGGTAAGTGAAAGGTAAAATTTCTACTACATTTCATCATTTCTTAAAATATTATTTTATCAAACTTTGAAGTTTAGGTTTAGAGTTGAGAGACTTAAGAAAAATCAAGGAGGACTAAAAGTGAATTCAAAATTTCACATTGTATAAACATGTTTACCACCACTAGCATACCAAAGAAAGATTTTGGGAAAGGGAGAGAAAAATCGGATAAAAAAATACATTATATTAGATTGCTTAAAACCCCAAGATTCATTGATCAATACCATGATAGTTATGATCTTGAAATCTATGGTAGGCTTACCTCAAAACTTAGATTTTCATCTGAGAATAAGGCTACAAACCAAATGCAAGTTAATAGTTTTAGTGCACCATGGGTGAGTGGATTAGGGTGCATGATGTTACATGAGGTTTTCCCTTACCCATAATTTATCATGGTCCATGCACACAATTATGATGATAATAAAAGAGAAAATTTTAATAAAGATAGCAAAGAAATAAAGTTATCCATTAATGCATAAGAACTTGGAAAAGTGTTGGGGTTTATAACCAAAAAAAATGAAAACTTCCAAATTGACCTATAAAAGCTTGCTTGTGATTATGAAGTAGTGGAAGAAAGGGAGAAAAATTATTTCTTGAATAAAATAGTTCAGGATAACGTACAAGTTAGAAACAAATTGAAAGGTAATCATAAGCCTCTTTATGATTTGGATATTTTTGGGCCATGGGTTCGAGATACTATTTTCATGCTAGAATTTTTCCTTAGATTGGATAGCAATTGGGAAGTGGATGCACACCTCCTTGAAATGGAATATAATATCCATTATGCTATTCCACCTCAACCTATCAAATATAGCTTTATTGAGCACATTGTTCAATCCATGGATGAACAATTTTTAATGATTAAAAGAGCTCCTCACTCAAACTCCACTATGACATTTAGATTTAGATTCACAACCTACTTGTGATATTTTTTCTATTCAAGTTTAGTAGAATGTTTTAGACCAACAAGCTTCAAATTTAGCCCTATATGAATGCTGAGGAAAATAAAAAGACTCTAGTATATGATTGGACCACTAATATAAGGATGCATGATTATCGACGGAACTACAATAATTTTGTAGACTAATTTTTGGCTCCATTGCATCAAGTAATTACAAGTACTCCAATGCCTAGATTTCCAATGTCATGTAGAAATTGCATTCAATTAGGAAAAGAAATAGAAATGGCTGATTGGTACTTAATGGAAGAATATATTATGCTAAGATTTTATGGATTAGGAGTAGAGCCATAAAAAATTCCAATACATGTGACAAAAACCTAGCTTTTGCATTGGAATATGTAAGGTATATGAAAAGTACTAATGAAATACACTTTGTCAATCGAAAAAATAAGACTTTATTTCCTTCTTTACCTTTTTCATGTGGATGGTTCACATTTGAAAGAAAAGAATTTAAGGTGGTATGCAATCTTTTCAAAAAAAAAATGATGTCTATCACTGGTAGTATGATCCATGTGACAC
Organism: Sequoia sempervirens; assembly: GCA_007258455.2. Lineage (NCBI taxonomy): Eukaryota > Viridiplantae > Streptophyta > Pinopsida > Cupressales > Cupressaceae > Sequoia > Sequoia sempervirens. The sequence goes on along the minus strand of VDFB02271358.1, from coordinate 581,315,931 downwards.
CATTAAATCAATGATTGTAACCAATAGGAATGCAATCAATAGAATTCAACATCAAAGTAAACCATTGCTTGAAAACTTGAGGAACAAGGATTCTTGGGATGAGGTCAAAATAGAAATGGAGAAGTGTTGTTTAGAAAGGTTTTGTTTTTGAACAATTATCTTGGCAGAAATTTGTGTATTGCACCAAAAGACAACTAGGAGGTACAATAAATTTTATGAAAAAAGTGATAAACCATATAGTAGAGTAAACATGCCAGATTCTCTAGATAAGGAAGTTACAGATAAGAATAGGACATGATAAAAAGTTACTACATTTTGGTCTATGAGGAAGGAGTTAGGTGAACCAAGAACTCTTACAAACTTTAGAGATAAAAAGAAGATTGTGTGTTTAGCAAATTGTGGAATATAGAGCATCCCAATGAACATGAAGATCAAGAAACTAATGATGAATCTAATGATGATAAGGAAGAACAAAGCTATGTCAAATCTGGTTTAAGTGAGGCCACAAAAGAAGCATATACTTCAAGAGTAGCCATAGCTGAAAAAATGGGTTATGAAGGTGGTCTTTTGGGGTCCCAATGACAAGGCCTTTGGATGGTAACATATGTAGAGGATAAAAATACAATTGATAAATCTATCCTTGGACCTAATAAAGTAGACCAAGGGAATACAAGTATAGTTGAATAAATTCATTTTGTTAGAGCTTCAAATCATAATCCTCATGGTCAGATATAATCACAACTAGGACATGCCCATGGTGGAGAACCTAGTGCAACTAGAACTACCACTAGTGGTGATGGTATGGGAAGTAGTACTAGTAGTGGTCAACATTTGCTACAACAACAAATTAGACAAAAGAATACAACAATACAAGATACTGCACAAACACCAGGTGATCAAGGCATATAAAAGAGGGCAAGGATTTTGACAGGTCCAAGTCACACTACCATTTCCTCCACAAAGGATTTATTTATAGGAACTCCTTTAGTTAGTTTGGCTAAAACAACATTAGCAACTACAATTACTCCTATTCCTTTACCATTCAAGCATTCCACTGTTCCCATGTCCCTAGGTTTTGATTACATTGAAGAGTTTTAAAAGAAATTTGAATTGTATAAAAAAGAAAAGAAGCAACTGATGGAGAGTGTGCCTATTGTAACTTTAGAGCCTACAACAACCATGGTATTACCCATATTTGACACAAATAAAGAAATCATGGAATACACTTTTTTTTTCCCACAATTCAAAATAAACCAACAAATTAGATGGATCGATCTAAATTTTAGGTGAGCACTTTCCAATTAGATTTTTTTGGATTCAAAAATACTAAAAAAATTATTGTATCAAAGAAGAACAATGAATTGGTGTACAAATCATTGCTAAAGTAAGAGAGGGAAAAATAGGTTATAGACTCAAAAAGAAAAGTTATAGGAAGACCTAGAAAATGAGAAAGCAAAGAGGAAAGCAACAAATAACAAGAGCAATGAATTAAAAAAAAACAATAAAAAAATCTACCTCTACATCAACAAGCAACAAGGATAAACAAAATGAGAGAGAAATGAATGAACTAAAGCAAAGGTTAGATGAGAGCAAAAAGAAATATGATGATAAAAATTTGACTTCATAAAAAATAAGACAAATAATTGAGAAAGGAAATGAACAGTGGGAAAATAATTGGAGAAGGAAAGAAAAAGAAATGAAAGATAGGCTACAGAGTTGATGGAAACAAAAACTAAAATAAACTCTTGTCATTGAAATAAGTTAGTTGCATTTTGTAGAGAAACAATGAGGCATATGAAATAAAAGATATGGGAGGAAAAACTATATAGGATTGATCATTTTTGTGAATTGTTTCAATTGATTGTTGATATGAGACTAAATTATAAGAAGCTCAACAAGTATTTAATGGACAAAAATATGTGTTGGCATCAAAGAAATCTATAAATCAAGTTCAACAAATAGTCAACAAATCCAGTGACAATTAATTGAAATCAAAATGGATTAATAATCAGATTAAAGCTTCAATGAAGGTGTCATCTATCATACAAAAGTGTTTGAGAATGCATGAAATAGAGAAATTTGTGAATATGGATACAACAAAGATGAAGAAGCTGGATGAAATGGTAAGGAACATGACAGAACTTGGCTTTCTAGAGGCTTTTCACACAAATGAGTAATTCAATGGAAAGGATGGTTTCAGAAAGATGAAGGGTGCAAGGAAGATTGATTTGGAACAATTTTTTCAAAACATAGATGAGGAAAAATATTTGGATTCCATCAAACCACTGATAACCTTGAATGTAACTTTGGCTGAAACATTCAAGTCAAGATCCAAATTCAATCATACATTGTTAACAAATTTTCAATTTAGACAACATCAGTTGGAACAAATGACAATTCCATCACCTAAACAATGGAAGTTGCTACAAAAGCTGATAGAATGATTTGATATTGATAATATGAGTTTCCAAGTTCCAACTCATCTTTGCATAGAGTTGTCATTGAGAAATATTTTGCATTGCTTCTATGTATTCCTTCATCTGAAAATCAATAGAAAACTCAAATTCAATAATGTGTTGATGTTCAATTATATGTATTATTTATTTTATCCATTGAAGAAAAACTTTGGTTTCAACTACTAGATACACATCAAATGATTGTTGATGTTCATTGTTGTATATGCTACTATTAAACATTGAGTTGAGTGATGAATCACTGAGTACATGTTTAACACAATTAAAATATGAAATTATTAATAATATGTTAATTTATTCAATTTGATGCATAATTTCAAGGAATACAATATCAAATATCAAATATAATATAAAATATGAACTACAGTTTGAAAATAAAATTCTTGGTAATCCTCAACTAGTTAAAGTAGGGTTGTTAGGTCTACAACCTAGGGATTTCTAAAACCCTATTATCCTAAAACCCTAGCATAAAATTATTAGTAATCCTTAACTAGTTAAATTAGGGTTGGTAGGTTTGCAACCTAGGGCTTTCCCAAACCCTATTATCCTAAAACTTTGTCATTCTTATGTTTTTTTGTTGACATTGTTCACTTTTTGACTGGTCTTTAAGTTATGACTTATGGGTATCGATGTCATGAGTCTCGCGTCCCTTTTTCTAGGAAGTGTCCCTTTAATATCAAATATAAAATCAAAATCAAAACTTTTACTTTTATATAATTTTATTGTATTATGTTTGTTACATGGTGGAAGATAAAGGATTCCACAAGTTCATGGGCCCATAGCGAAATGTCTTTTTCTTGGTTGCAAAACCATGAAAGGAAATTGTGTGACAATATTCTCATTGGGGATGTAGGAGAATTATGTTGGAAATAGGGGATGGTTGCATTGTTTTCAAGAAAATCAAGGCTTTTCTCATTATTGTAATTTTAGATTTGTACATCACTTTCTAGATGGATGACCCATGTTCAAAATTGATAAACAAGTAAATGAATGAACTACACTCACATGAACAAGAAGTAATGCCGGATGTGATGGATGATGGCTCATAATTTCCTTCATAAATTTTTAGTTCATTTGTTTGGTCTAGCATAGTAGAAAAAACAATAGAGGTGCACCCATTCCAAGTCAACTTAAGTTGAACTAAAAAATAGGTACACCCTTCTTGGAAAAATTCACCATTGTTATTCTTGAAGCTCATAATTAGGTCTGCAAACTATCTTGCAAAATAATATAGAAATCAATTTTATATCATTCTAGAATTATGAGTCAATCAAACACCCAACCCTTTGGCTCTACATCTAAAAGACCCTTTGAGGACAATATTTTGGCCCAATTGTCGGGTTCCTCAAAAAATAATCAATGTCAATGTAACCTCAGTCCTAATGCAATAGAGGGGATGACCTAGACATAGCCAAAAATTGTAGAGATGCTAAGTTGAAGTACCAAGATGACACAATCACTAGGTGGGAATTGTTCCTTCACTAGTATGAAAAAAGAAATCATCATTCCCTTGTCTCCAATGCATGGACCTATGATTTGGGGAAGTTGTTTGTTCCTAATTTCTTTATACATTTGGAACTCGTTTGATGCCTTGCCTCTAGGTATGATGAAAATATCAGAGTAATTATGGAATTTGATGGAACTCTCATAATGAATATAACCAAGGAGTTTATTTTTTAGGTTTTTAGACTCAATGCAGCCGAAAATAAGGTTATAGACCTTGCTTATTTTAGAAGAAAATACAAGCAAGATAGAAATAGCTTCGGAGTGAAATGGCTCCCTAAGCTTAGACAAAATCTTTTATGGAAAGTCATTAAGAATCCCTGATATTGAACATGAGCCTTTTGATGCCAATTCTTTTGAAGAATATTTCATAAGCACATATTAGGCATTATGCTAGGTGTTAGGACAAGATGCAGGCTCAAAATTGGATACGCCTCTTATGCATATGGTTGTTGATGTAGAACATCCTTTTGTCAATAGCGACTTTGACTATGCCTATTTTTTAGCTGATGCTATTCACAATCGACTAGTGGACATTAAGAGAAAGAAAAGTGGTAAGGAGTTGGAGGTGAATTTCATGTGGTATTCTCTCCTTTTCCATATGATTTTGTACAAAGGGAAAGATCATTTCATTATAGTTTTACAACTAAACATGAAAGATAAAGTGTGCAATGATCTCCCAGTGCAATGTTGGACCCATATTTTGGACAAACATTGTAATGAGTCCGACTATTATTTTTTGAGAATTGCTTTGTAAGAAAAGTCATGGAAAGGTTGGGTCAAATTCTACCTAGAGTAAGTTTGCACAAGGAAATTTTGGATTTCCTTGGGCCCAAAAAGAGGAGGTCGAAGTTAGGCGTATAACATAATTGGGGAGATTTTTACCTCAATGACAACCCAATTGTTATTAGAATATATGGGTTCCCTAAAGACCCCATGTGCTACCTAGATATGTGTCACCTAAGTTGGAATTAAACTAATGGATATGCTTTGAAAATTATTCTCAAATGCTATAAGTAAGCTAAGACACATCTAACAAAGAAGCCATGATTCTAATTTACTTGCTAAACTATTCTAAATGCTAAACTATAATTCAAACTAAGCTCTCAAATGCTAAGATGATTTCTACAAAGTAATTATATGCAATGCTCTCTTATGGAAAAGTTGTAAATGAGCCTCTATTTATAGATTTCACCAAGGCATCAGGTGAGTTGGTAGCAATGGACGGTCATGATTAAGTTTGGAGAGATCAACGGTGAGAAATGAGGAGGTTAGAGAGAAATAAGGAAGTTGTCCCCTTTAATAGAACAATCTTGCCAAGTGTAGAAAAGAATAAATGGGAAGGAGAAGTCATGTGTCTCTGGGTTTGTTGAGTTTGTTGGGGTAAATACCCATTTTAGAAATTAGGAATAATTATTTTCATGTGACACATGGTGAGATGGAAGATGATGTGGAAGGAAGTTAGAAGAATATGGAGAAATGTGACAAAATTCAAATTAAAAATTCTAATTTAATGAAAGAGAATTAATCAAATAAAACAAATTAGTTAAATTTGTTTATTTAATTAAATTATGAAGAAAGTGGTTTAGATAAGAGGAATTAAGAAATATGAACTATATAAATAAACTTTGCAATTTATTTATATAGTATAAGAAATAAAAAAAATTATTAATTAAATAACCAATATTTAATTAATATTCCCAAGACCAATTTTGGATGTATACACAACCATCAGTTGTTTTGTTCTCATAGTTTTTGCATTGAAGCTTCCCTTTAGGACCATTGTATGATTTCCATATGAAATCTTAAGCATTGCAAAATAACCTCATGATGCATAGTACAGTTTCTTGCTCTTCATTCTTGCATTTGAAGGTGCACTTGGCATAAGCAATCTAGGACAGTCATTTTATACTTGTTAAAATCACTATCTTTTGATGACAACCATAGCACTATCTTTCATTATACAGTATACATGACTATCCATTTCTTTTTCAAGGTCATTGTCCTTATTTTCTGAGATAATCATGCTACTCATTGTTTACTTGTACATTGTTTCAAAACCAAAGTCAAGAGGACTGTCCTCTACTACTTGCCCTCCTACTTTATGACAGTCTCATTACATTGGTTGTCCAATATCATCCACTAGATTTTAGCTCTATCATTTTATGCTTACCTCATCAGGATTCAATGATTTTAACTTCCCTTTATGGCATGGTCACTACTACTACCTCCATAATTGTCTCTCATGCTCATCTCACTATCACCCTCATCAAATGTCTTAAGGTTTTCCCTGACACTTGTATGCTGGCCCTGAATGACTATCACACAGACCAGTCATACCTTGTCATTATTCCTCATGACTGCCACTCTTAATGTCTAATTATTACTTTGACGCATTGGAATGCTTTGACTATCATACTATATCATTGTTTATGTCATCGTACTTGATGAGTACCATTTTTTTGTCTTTCATGACACTGTGGATCCATTGAGTGCCAATTTATTATTTATATCAGTGAATTCATCAACCTCACTACTATTAATGATGAATTCATCCTTGATTGCATCACAATGTCATGGAAGACATAACAACCTTATCTCCATCAAAACACAAAATGATAGCACATTGGGATCAACCCTTGTGGGAGCCACATTTTATCCCACATGTTGTAAATAGATGAAACAAAATAGTAACAAAGATTTCACCTATACCTACACAAGAAGCAAACATGTTAGATAAAATAGAGCATATGATAGATGTGTTTGATAACTCTCTTATTTTCTTAGACATCTATGGTATGCAATCTATCTTAATGCACATGAGGAGTAGATTATATTTTTTATGGATATTTGCACACGTATTGACTGGTGATCCTTCATTGCTCTAACAATAATCTTCTTATAGATGCAGGAAAACTAGGAGCAACAAGGAGAGCATTAACTGAAGATTGGACAAGCAGGAAGGACTGAAGATGATGCAAAAAAAAGTAGTTAGGATTCATCATTCAGGCAATGATGGGTCCCCTTTCTATTTATGTGCATTCTTTCTCTTTGTATCTATAAATGTATATTTTTTTCCATTATATGCATTCAAATAGTCAGTTCCACGACTTGTGTGGGACACCATACATTTATATTATCAATAAAGACTACAATTTTGAAAAGATTGTGCACTCTTTTCTATGCTATATGCATTTGCATAATGTAATTATGGTAGTGTAGTCTTCTAATATTTCTTTATGCACATGAATACGACATGGAAGAATAAAATGTACCTTCTTTTCATTTTCAAAACATAACAACCCAACCTGTTTGAGCTATTAGCAAAAATAGGTAACATGTCTAAATGTAGTAGGTGTGTACATTCTTTAGGTGAAAGTTGTTGCAAAGGAATTTATTGGATTTTAGGGTGTTCATGGAATATTCCAAATTATGTTCAAGTGAAATTTGTTGTCTGCAGGTTGTCTTTGGATCAAAGGAAACATGTACTTAAAATTTTATTAGGGTTTACTCGATTTTGGCTAACCTTGGGTGTTTACACTAATTTTGAAGTTACTTTGGTGTTTGTGGAAGCATGGTATGGTGTGTATGAATAGATTTAGGTCCTAGCTAAGGTGCGTTTTGTGGTTTTCCTTAATTCCTTTCCACCGCGGGAATGTTTTCATGTCAACCTAATTTGAATATTCATGGATGAGGTGCATATCCGACCTTGGAGAATGTTTTCAAGGATTAAGTTGGTATAAATATGTGTTGAGTTTTTGAGGGATGAGAAGATAGATGGTTTCATGTGTATGATGTGAATTGTAGAGTTGTAAGTTGTGAGTTTGTGAAGTGCAATGTGAGCTTCCAAGTGTTAGATTATTGAATGCACTGAGAAAAAGGTGTCTACAATTCTTTAGTAAGACTATGAAGGTGTTGGTGATGTTGTGATGGAAATTTTTTTGCATTGAGATGAATTTCTCATTGTAACACTCTTCTATATCTTCTTTTCTATTATGACACTGGTGAGCCTTTAGCAGTTTTCCTTTCTTTCTTTTGGGTAGTGAGTGCTTTGGAAATGAGCCCTTTGTAATTGGTGTTGATATTACTTTTTATTGTGATCCAATCCTCATCATGGTTTTTCCCAATGAACCATAAATTTTTGGGGATATGCACTCTCTTACACTTCTAGGGTTTTGCACCTAAAAGGAGAAAGGTATCCCAAAAATCTAGGGGGTTCATTTAAGACTAATGCAAATATGATTGAAATATGTCCAAATAGAATTCCATAAATGCAAAGAATTGATAAAAGAGATGAATTATTAACATGCAAAACTAATGAAATGCAAGTTGTTTGAAAACACGATGTGATATGCAAAATGAACTAAAAATGCAAATAAACTATAACAGAAATTGATGAAACTAGAGAGATGCACTTGGAAATTGGAATGTGATGCAAAGAGGCTCTAGAATCCTATAGAAATCACTGTTGATGCCAACTGGGACACTTACAATAAGTTGGGCGACTTAGTCCTATTTCAGGGAAATTCTGTCGAAATAGGTTTTAGCCAAAAGGGTATCCAGAACTGCAAAAAAAACTCTTCAGGCCTAGCAGTGGGACTAATTCACCACTAATGGTGAATTTTTCCACCTTCATCTTTCAAGAAATTTGAAGATGCAATCTGTAGCTCCTGGTCTGCACTTCAGTTCCTGATAGGTTTCTAAATCCGAATATGCAGAATTTGGTTTGTAGGTGATCTCCAAGCTTCTTTTAGAGATTTTTTGACTTTGAAATACTTTTATGAATTGATAACACCTTTTAATACCTTTCTCTTTGAAAAATATGCATACAAGACCTGCAAAACACACATGCAAAGAGGGGAAAAAGTGTTAAGGGTTAGTGAATAGGGGCTTGCCTTGGTCAAACCCCAGTTTGGTAATTAAACCCTTGAAAATGAAATGAAATGAAATGAAATGAAATGAAATGAAATGAAATGAAAATAGAATGATGAATTAACAACATGTAATGCTACAACTAACCAAACCCTTGAATTAGAAATCTGAATATATGCAAGTAAATGCTCCAATGGATGTATGCTTAAGAATACCTAGAATGCTTAAGAATGATTAAGTGAATGAATTAGGGTATTAAGGAAATTAGGAGATTAGAGGATGAAAAATGAGTGGAAAACCCTATATTTATACATCATTATAAAAAAATTCCCAAAGATACCACATCACAGGCTGCCCTCAAGGTTTAGAAAATAATATCCTGCTAGAATTTTGAAATAATTTGATTTTTGAGCCAAGTGGGACTAAGTAGCCCCTAGTGGCGACTTGGTAGAACTAGGGAATTTTTAGTGGGTGTTGGGAATTAAAGTGTATTAAATGATGTTTAATAGGATTATTCTCAAAAACACACTTAAGTAGGGCCTTTAAGTGTATAAATGGGTCATTTAAACATAAGAAAGGGTTAAATTATTGATGACAAGCCTAGGAAAGCATGAACATTTGTTACAACACTTTGCAACACTTTGAAATAAGGCTTAGTAAGTGATAAAAATGGGTTATTTAGATTAATTATAATAAAAAGGTCCTAGAAAAGTGTGAAAGTGGTGGTCACGCCCACAAAAGGATATAAAAGTCACAACAGAACTAAACCTAGGAATTGGACATTCCAACAGGCAACTAACATCTTCTCATGGTCGTTCATTTACTTTATCAAACCAGGGGACGTATACTTGAAACGTAGCAGCACGGTATGTGCACTAAGAACTAGTTTCCAGTCACCATCTATAGAAAACAAATACTTAAAAGAGGTGTAACACAAAACTTTCTAACTCAAATAAAACTCGACTAAAACAGAAATCATAACAGCTATTATTAAAGGACAAACTGTGAACTGGCCTTTGCTGTAGGAACAGACACAGGGATGGACTCCTGATGCTGCAGGAATAATACAAGGCTAAGTTTATGTTGAAATCTACAGAAATAGATTCTAACTAGTAATCAACATGAATTGAACAGTTAACTACAACAACTTGCTACAAAATACTTACTAAGTGGCCCCCCTTAGCAAGCATCAACGAGATTACACAAGAAATTGACTCAAAGCTTCATCGAATTTTATTCATATTAAGAACCAGAATACATTAATTACTCTATTTGAAAATAAAACTTTTACACATAACTCTATTGCTTATTCAACTTAATTTCAACTCATACTATTTCATCCTCGTTCACTCACGCGGGAGGAATGGTTATTTAAATAAAAAAGACAACAAACTAACTAACAGAGGAAGTCATGATCATAAATACATTCTGAATCCGCAGAATAGATATTCATAAATGAAAGTCTATTTGCTCGACGCGACCCAGAGAAAATATAGCATTACACACTCCCTAGATCAAAGGACCGTTAAAGCTCCTTCCCAAAGATTCGGTCAAAGAGTTATTACTGCAACAACTTCTTCAACGGAGCCAAAATTCTTTGCGCATGATCAGCTTCAGCTCCCTCCAACAACCTACAATAAATGACAGAGGCGAAGGAAAGCATAAACACAAGTGACACGACATCCATTCATTAATCACATGTTAATCCTATTCCATTATCCAAAATCATAAGCATACATCAGCCATGCAGGAGGTCAAAAAGGTAATTAATGAAGTTGTCAAGCTACAGGAATATAGAATTCATTGCTACAGGATACCACCCGAAAATTCTTTAATCAACAGATTTAAACAACTATTAATAATAAAAGTAAGAGTATCAAAAGTTCAAACTATGAGCATATTTAAGGCTCATCATTCTGCCCCCTACTTATCATAATGTTGGTCCTCCAGCATTGACTTTCCTTTTTATTTCCCTGAAATTTGTTGGAGAAGCATGACCCTGTACTGAAGTTCCAAACTTGTAGTAAAAACCTCTGGTAAACTCCCATCTTTCAAATCTGCGGTTTTCTATTTCTTCATTGATTTCCTTGGCTTGATAGGGATAAAGTGGCCATATTAAAACTGGGGGTTGGAAAGTCAGTGGCATCCATAATTCAAATCTGCTTTGTAAACCTAGTTGCATGTACCTTTCTGTTCTCCTGAGTGCTGCTGTGAAGTTCAAAGGGTTGTGAGGCTCTATTTTTCTTAGACCAACCATCAATTTCTCCCACCTTGCCTCAATCCTAGAAGAGGCAAGTTTCCAAAATATATATTTCTACTCCTTGAACTCACTGTATACCTGTTGTCTGATATCAAAAATTTTCTCTCTTTCCTGAGGGCAATTTGATCCATAAGTAACTTTAAGCCAGGTTCTAAAAATTGTGCGTGGATCTGAACTCTCAGCTCTTAGAAGAACAGGTTCATCTCTTTCTACTTCTTCATAAGTTTCCAATTGTCTCCCATAATTGACCTCATTTGCAGCCCAAGACATAAGTTCCCTTAGATGGATATCACCTATATAAAGGAGTGGGTTCCATTCAGTTTCAGCAGGAATTAAATAACCATGTAAATAAAGTTCACACATGGAGTTTTTCAACCAATTAGGGGCCACTTCATAGGCATCATAGAATCCCTTGGTAATTTCAAAATTAGGATCCAAATTTATGGAGATCCTCATTAGTTTGAACCAAATAAACTGTTCTTTGAGGCACATTGCATATACTTTGGGTGGTGGCCTACACTCCATTATTTTTCTAGTTATTTCCATCATTTCATTCATTTTCTTTTGCATATCTTGAATTTCTTGCTTTTTCCTTTCAATTTCCCTTTGTGTCTTTTTCTTTTCTTCATCCCATAAAATTTGTTGGACTTCAGTTTTGATGAGATGGTGAAAACATAAAGTCTAGAATGACACAGGCTTCCAATTAACTTTCAAAAATTCCAAAAATGCAATCAGTAGAGTCCTTTTGTACACAACTAAATTTGTGCAAACTTTAGTGGGCAATGGATTATCATAGGGCATTTCATGCAGTTCAAGCACACCTTCTTCTTGTTGTAGGACAAAATCCTCTTGTTGCAGGATGAAGCCCTGTTGCTGCGTGGGAGAAGATTGTTCTTCCTCAGAAATTTTCTCAGCTGCACAAGCTAAGTCGTCCAGACTCAACATTTTCCCCTTATCAACATTACTAGGTTGTGCTGCCTCAGGAACAGTAGAGGAGATTTGTGGAACATTCGCAGACATACCCAGGGAGTCATCATGACCTAATTCATCAAAGTCCAATATTATGACAGTTTTTGTTTGCACGGAGGTTGCAGTAGGCTTAGACTGTTTCCTCAATGAACTCCTTCTTGGTAGTTTTGCATAGGAAGCAGTAGCAAAAGATGCTTCCTTAGTAGTCCTCTTCCTAGCTGGTCTTGAAGATTCAGACTCAGCAGGGGAAGAAGATATTGGAGTATTAACGGGTGTTGTTGTAGGAGAAACAGAGACAAGCGAAGACCCCACAGGAGAGGATGAGGCAAAAAAAAATTGTCTTTGAGTATGTGGATCCGACTCAGGAGTCTGCCCTACCCTAGATGACTCACCTACAATTATCTTTCCTTTTTCTCTCCTAGCAACGGATCTTGTTTGCACACCAGTAGAGGACATTGGTATAGAAGCTGTAGGAGAGGGCACTGCAGGAGCAGCAGATTATTGCTCTGTTTCTATACTTGTGGGCTCAATTCTCATTTTCTTTCTTCTAGGCTACACAGGTGGTGCCCTAGGGGGTTCAGGCGGTTGAAGACCTTTTCGGGCAACAAACTCATTCCATGAAAGAGGTGAAACATCCCTTAAAGATTGCTCAGTCAAAAGTTTTATTAGGGCATGATGTGTGACAGAGTTTTCTTTACCCTTTTGGGTTTCGTGTGCACTATTTTGCAAAAGGTTTATCAAGAAATTTGGAACATTCACTGCTAGTCCATGTCTCATATGACTTAACAATTTGAAATGATATGAATGTAGGTAAGAGAAGTGCCCTTCACAAGTTAAATACCTGATAATAAAGATGGTGTACTGAGAGTATGGATAAGGCAGGGACATTCTTTTGCACCCTTGCTTTGAGATTTCCAAAGGCCCATCAGCTGGTAGGGTAAACTCTACCCTAGCAGAGATAGCATCCCTTCCAATAGAAAAATTTTCACCAACTGCCGGCAATCCAGTAACTTCTGCAATTCTTTCCTCTGTCACAGCCACTGCCAAGCCCCATACTGTAGCCTCATTTTCTAAAAATGTTCTTAAGAATTCGCCCGCAGCCTCTTCATCAAAAGAATCAATTCTCAAGAAATAATTTAACCATCCACAATTGGCGAATGCTTGCATTATCTGAGGATCTTGTATCAATGCCTCATGAGCCATAGGCTCATGCCTCACCAATTGGCCACCCATGATCAAAAACCCTTAAAACAAAAACTCAGACTAATGCTGAAAGCTTGCAAAAGACTCTACTTCCTTACTACACTTCTTTTTCCTTACCAAGAATAACAACTAGATATTTGCTTAAAATAATTTTAATAACTACTTAAACTAAGTAGTTAACTTGTTCTCAGGATATGGCTTCGCAAACGTACTTTAGAAAGTACAAGAACATAACTATTTTGGCAAACGTAAATTTGGCACAAGAAAATTTCAAATTAGAATACCCCCGCCCCCTACTTAGCATTTAACATGTGTCCTCACATGTGCAGGGTGATAGGTTTAAAGCGTGCAATAACGGCTGACATATATATTACAATAAATGAATAAAAAGAAAGAATAAATTATGCGATAATGAAAATATTTCGCGTACCTTGAAGTCAGTTCTCGGGCATGCCACAAAGGACAACAGCGTATCATGAAATGATAGCTAGGAGATTTAATGCATGAATGAGGCAGAGTGGCAATATGGATGACATGGTAGATAAAGTAATGAATGATGTGATAGATGAAAAGAAATGGAGAAAAGTGGTTTTCTGTAAAGAAAACTTTATTATGGTAGTCAACACAATACTTAAAGAGAAGCTGCAGGAAAAAGGCCCAAGCCTTTTGCTGCAGGAAGACCAATCGAATCAAACTTTTTCAGGAACTCTTCCTTTGATGTCGGCTTATGGTATAATCGTAGTCGGTGTCCATTAACTAGCAATTTGAAACAGACTGGATCAATTGTGGCCAACTATACTGAACCATTGTCAAACACATTCTCAACTTCATAGGGACCGAGCTAGCGGGTGGTGAGCTTACCTTGGTTTTCTTGATACCTGGAATCATATAGCAGAGCCCAGTCACTAGCAGAGAATTGCTTAGTTTTGATGTGTTGATCGTGCCATTTCTTCCTTTGCTATTGGACAGCTTTTGTATGTTGCAAAGCAGCTTTTCTCATCTAGTCCAAAGCATTCAGCTGTAGGAGTCGTTCCTTCTGTGCTTCAAAAATGTCTATATTGAGTTTGAGAGCTGTCCTCAAAGTTTTATGTTCAAATTTAATGGGAAACAAGGTTGTTTTCCCATAAAGTAGTTCAAAAGCTGTAAACCCAGTTGTTGTCTTCCATGTAGTTCTGTAAGCCCAAACTACTTCTGGAAGTCTACTACTCCAATCTTTCCTATGGAGTTGCATTGTCTTTGTTAGGATCGCCTCAATTTCCCTATTTGTAACCTCCACCTGACCATTGGCTTGAGGGTGATAGGGGCTAGATTTCCTATGCTTGATTTTATAGTCATTCATTAGTGCAGTGATCAAATTAGATGTGAACTGAGCTCCCTGATCAGTTACAAGCTCTCTGGGAACTCCAAATCTAGTGAAAATTTTCTCATACAGAAATTTAGCAACCTTGTTATCACGAGCATGAGTCATTGCCTTTACTTCAACCCACTTTGTTACATAATCCGTACAAACCAGAATGTATGACTTACCATTGGATGGTGGATCAATTCGTCCAACAAAATCCATTCCCCATTTATCAAAGGGGGTGACTATTACCTGTGGATACAATGGCATTTCATCTAACCTGGTTGGTCTTCCCATACGTTGGCATCTATCACATCTTCTTGTATAAGCTACAGCATCCTTATGTAATGTTGGCCAATAATATCCTGTTGTAAGAACTTTCATTGATGTTCTCTTGGTGGAAAAATGGCCCCCACATGGTTCATCATGGCAAGCATGCAAGATATCATAAGTTTCATCTTCTCTTACACATCTACGCATAACTTGATCAGGTCCTGTGTAAAACAGACAATTTGCAATCCATGAAAAGTTAAAACTTTTCTCATTTAACAGTTTCTTTTCTTTGGGGGAGAAGTGAGCTAGTATTCTGCTTGCTGCTAGATAATTGGCAATGTCTGCATACCATGGAGTGTGTGTAGCAATGGAAAATAGGTGTTCATCAGAGAACCTATCATTAATGACATCTTGTTCAGCAGGTGCAGTTGTTTGAAGCCTTGATAAAAAATCAGCCACAACATTAGCTCTACCTGGTTTATCAATGATTGTAATGTCAAATTCTTACAACAACAGGAGCCATCTTGCCAACCTACCAGAGATGGCAGACTTGTTCATCAAATATCTGATTGTTGCATGGTCAGTGTGAACAAATATCTGATAACATGTGATATAATGCCTAAATTTATTCAAGGCATACACTACTGCTAACAACTCCTTTTCTATAATAGTGTAGTTTAGCTCAGGACCTTGAAGGTTTTTGCTAATAAAATAGATAGCATGATCAATTGAATTTTCTTTTTGAGCTAAAACTGTCCCTATGCCAAAATCAGAAGCATCTGCATGGATGTGAAAAGGCAAAGTCCATTTTGGACCTTGAAGAACAGGGGCTTTAGTAAGCAAGTCCTTTAGCTGTAGGAAAGATTTTTCACAGGCCTCTATCTAATCGAATGCAGAATCCTTAGTTAATAAGGCATATAATGGATTGAAAATTTTGCTGAAATCCTTTATAAACCTTCTATAATACCTTGCATGACCAAGGAAGCTTCTGACATCCTTTTTTTTTTGTAGGAGTTTGTAAATTCATAATAACTTCAATTTTAGTAGGGTCAACCTGAATTCCATCCTTGGAGAGATGATGGCCTAGAACAATACCTTCTTGCATCATCATAAAGCACTTTTCACTGTTCAAAGACAAATTTTGCTCTCTACACCTTTCCAATACTTTTTCTAAATTCACCAATGCTTCTTCAAATGTAACCCCATAGGTAGTGAAGTCATCCATATAAATTTCCATACAGTCATGAGATATATCAACAAAAATACTAATTACTGCTCTCTGAAATGTTGCTGGCACATTGCATAGACCAAAAGGCAAGACTGAGTAAGCAAATATTCCCCATGGACAGGTAAAAGTGGTCTTATCTTGATCTTCAGGGGCAATTTTTTTTTGATTGTACCCACTGTAGCCATCCAAGAAGGAGAAATAGCTTTTACCAGACAATGAATCTAGCACTTGGTCTACACATGGCAATGGAAAGTGATCTTTTTTAGTAGCAGTGTTTAACTCTCTGTAATCTACACACACTCTCCATTTTCCACCTTTCTTAGGAACAATAACTAGGGGAGAGACCCACTGACTGTCAGAGATTGGATAGATAAAACTAGCATCAAGCAACTTTTGAAGCTCATTCTTAACTATTTCTCTAAGTGCTAGATTTATTCTTCTCTGAGGTTGCCTAACTGGTAAACAGTCTTCTTTGATATAGATCATATGAGTACAAATTTGAGGATCTTTCCTTTCATGTCACCATATTCCCATGCAAAATCTTTATGTTAATCTTGCAGCATTTTGAGTAGGAC
The DNA here is from genome assembly GCA_007258455.2 of Sequoia sempervirens. NCBI lineage: Eukaryota > Viridiplantae > Streptophyta > Pinopsida > Cupressales > Cupressaceae > Sequoia > Sequoia sempervirens. The sequence goes on along the minus strand of VDFB02271358.1, from coordinate 581,299,232 downwards.
AACCTGTTGAGATTGTGACAACTTGCTATTGATATTCAAACAATGACCTAAAGACAATTCTATCTGCTTTGTGAGATCACTCATAGAATATACAGGTGATGTTTGTACCTCTTGTGGAAGCAAGTTATGAAAAATTATAGGAAATTTAGGCAGCAAACTCTCATAATTCAGTTACTGCAAGAAACATTGTAGATGACCGTTATTTAGATCAGATGAACTACCCGTATCAGAGTTAGACTGCAGAATTTGAAAAAGCAAGGCATCCTCATTCTGAAGTTGTGAGAATGGATCAGTTTGGAGCATCATTAATTGAACCAACGAATTGGCTTCTTCAATTTCTTCCCCCACATCTAGCCAAACAAGTTGGGACAAATCTGGTTGAGGTCGAGCAGGCGGATACAAAACCAATTTTTTTATGGACTGTCCATCAGAAATAGTCATATCTCCAGAACGGCATCCTATAAAAGCATCAGCAGTTGCTAACCATGGTCTACCTAGGATAACAGGGTATCCTCCCAAAGTTGTCTTAGTAGATAATATTGTAAAATCAACTGGGTACTCCCAAGATTCAAGAGTGACAATTACATCTTCCACCATTCCATCAGATGTGACAGTGGAACTATCAGCAAGCTGCAGGACTGTAGGTGTAGACTGAATGTTTAGGATGTTTAAATTGTCCATAGTATGCTTGGTCATGACATTAATGGTAGCACCAAGGTCAATTAAAATATTTTTTACAATTTGGCCATTTATATGTATTTGCACTACACGACTTCCAGGGTCAGTATACTTTGGAATGACTACATTTCCCAACATTATATCAACCAATTTCCCTAAAACATGAATTGTTTGGGGGTCTTTTTTCTTCCATCCAGGTTTCTTCAAATAGGCCTCTTTAATGGCTTTTCCATAAATTGGAACATCTTTAATGGCCTGAAATAAAGAAATTTGAATTTGTACATTCTTTAGTTGATCCAGAATGTCAAAAGTGGGTTCTTCTAGGGATTTAGATATGGTACTTTGTAACCTCTAAGGAAAAGGTGGTTTGTCTTGACTTTGCAGAACAGGCTCCTTAGAAATGATATCAGTTATAGGCATATGCTCAGTAGGATCAATAGGTACAGTAGGTTCTTCAGGGGAAGAATCTGGTATCTCAGTAATTAGAGGCGGTTGTGGAGCAGAAAGAGTAGTTCTAGACCTCAAATGGATATTGCTAATGTTTAAGGCATAAGCTGGATATTAGTTGGCTTCAGCAAAATACATGGGCTGCTATGGCTGCTGTTTTTGCTACTGTTGTTGCTTATTATTGGGATTTGGCAATGGCTGAGTAGGAATATGCGTTTGTTTAGGTGGGCTAGTATTGGTGGCAGTTGCTGCAGGAGGTGGCATGAGGGCCTGAGGTTGTGGCTATGGAAGCTGCAGGTACCCAAGGGATTGTTCTCCCATTGCTGAGAACCTCTCCATTGAATATTTTGCTACCAATTACCTTGAGATGGGGTCCATTATCCTTGTGGTTGCTGCCAACCTCCTTGAGGAGATTGCCATTGAGGGGTCTGATAGTTAGGCCAAGGTGGTTGAGATGTATTCTAAGGTGGTGGAGGTCCATATGTAGGTTGCCACTTATTACTATAGCTAGAATAAGGATTACCAAAAGTCAAAGGGTCTTGAGGCATACCTTGTCTTTGAGCCCATGGTCTCCTTTGTGCAATGAAGAACACTTGATCACCATCGCCTTCTACTGGCTTAAAGTTAGTAGGTAATTGCTTAGCTTCCAAATTAGCCACCATCTTGCATTTGCAGTCACATTTCTATTATATGTAATGTGGACAGAACTCGGCCAAGATTGCTTCAGCTTCCTCATGTTTCTTCCGAGCTTGCATAGTGTCCAGTTGTGTAGCCATATTGTTAATCATATCTTGCTTGAAATCAGACAGCAAATTTGTGATCTCCATTCGGGAAACTCCACTAGAAGAAGACTTTCCCACTATAGCATGATAACCTCTACCCTTCTTCACATTTGCTCAAGAGTAATTGAGACATATCTTCATGAGATCATCCCAAGATGCTTAAGTGATGTCACCACCTCCCATCAGGTCCAAGGCATCTATGCAGGTATCATTGATTATTCTTAGAAAAAGTAATTTCTGAGATTCTTCATTAAGAGTATGGTCTAAATTCTTCTTCAACGAAAACAAGAATTTTGATATATAATCCTCCAGACTTTCATCTTCCTTCTATTGAATTTGAAATATGTCATCACCTTTACTGCCACTCTTACAATATTCCTTGTATTTCTCAAGGAATTTTGTTTGCATGACTGGCCAACTATCGACAACACCCCTTCCCAGACTTATGAACCATCTGAGAGCTCCCTCCTTCAAGGTAGTAGGAAAAAATTTCAGTTTGTGAGCATCTAAAGTGTAGTCATAACTACGACAGAGGATATCAAACTCGAACAAGAAGGTCTCTAGGTCTTCTGTGACTAAGAAATAGAACTTGGGAAGTAATGAAGATGAAATTTTCTTAAGGTTGTCATAGTTTTGCTGAGGAGTAATGGGGAATTCAAAAGTAGGAGGTTGATTCGGTGGATTACGAGCCATGTTCACCTGACTAGGTATAGGAACAAATGGATTTTCTTTAGGTTCTTCATCAAATGGGCCGAATAACAAGTTAGCACACAAATCTTCAGCAAATAGGTCAATATCTAAGTCTCCTTCGTCCTCAAATAGGCTATAAGTTGGTTCAGTTTTCTTGATAATGAATGGTATGCTGGGGAGAAATATTCCCTTAGCATCTCTCCTTCTATGCATGCAATAAAAAGGAATGGTATTTTTAAAAGATTTTGAAAAACTGACTAAACTACAGCAAACGATGACTATGGCAAGTTTTTAGATTGACACTGTCATCGGCAATGGCGCCAAAAATGGTCACGCCCACAAAAGGATATAAAAGTCACAATAGAACTAAACCTGGGAATTGGAAATTCCAACAGGCGACTAACATCTTCTCATGGTCGTTCATTTACTTTATCAAACTAGGGGACGTATACTTGAAATTGAGCAGCACGGTATGTGCACTAAGAACTAGTTTCTAGTCACCATCTATAGAAAACAAATACTTAAAAGAGGTGTACACAAAACTTTCTAACTCAAATACAACTCAACTAAAACAAAAATCATAAAAGCTATTATTAAAGGACAAACTGTGAACTGGCCTTTGCTGCAGGAATAGACACAGGGATGGACTCCCGATGCTGCAGGAACAATACAAGGCTGAGTTTGTGTTGAAATCTACAGAAATATATTCTAACTAGTAATCAACTTGAACTAAATAGTTAACTACAACAACTTGCTACATAATACTTACTAAGTGGGCCCCCTTAGCAAGCATCAACGAGATTACACAAGAAATTGACTCAAAGCTTCATCAAATTTTATTCATATTCAGAACCAAAATACATCAATTACTCTGTTTGAAAATAAAACTTTTACACAAAACTCTATTGCTTATTCAACTTAATTTCAACTCATATTGTTTCATCCTAGTTCACTCACGCAGGAGGAACGGTTATTTAAATAAAAAAGACAACAAACTAACTAACAGAGGAAGTCATGATCATAAATACATTCTGAATCCGCGGAATAGATATTCATAAATGAAAGTCTATCTGCTCAACACGACCTAGAGAAAATATAGCATTACACACTCCCTAGATCAAAGGACCGTTAAAGCTCCTTCCCAAAGATTTGGTCAAAGAGTTATTACTGGAACAACTTCTTCAACGGAGCCGAAATTCTTTGCGCATGATCAAATCTTGCAATAAATGACAGAGGCGAAGGAAAGCATAGACACAAGTGACACGACATTCATTCATTAATCACATGTTAATCCTATTCCATTATCCAAAATCATAAGCATACATCAACCATGCGGGAGGTCAAAAAGGTAATTAATGAAGTTGTCAAGCTACAAGAATATAGAATTCATTACTATAGGATGCCACCCGAAAAGTCTTTAATCAACAGATTTAAACAACTATTAATAATAAAAGTAAGAGTATCAAAAGTTCAAACTATGAGCATATTTAAGGCTCATCAAGTGGGTTACAACACTTCACAAAACTTTTACAAGACATCATAGAACTCTTATTGATTCACAAGTGTCCAAGACCTAATGTGAATGTTGACCACATTATAACATTAAATCTAGGCAAAACTAGGCCAACATCCACAGGAAAGACCCAAATGAGCATGAAAATTTCAAGGATACATTTTTTATGCTACATTTAGCCCCCACTTTAGTGAGAGGATGAGCTTGCTTTAAACTCACACTAAAGTAGCCAAACATGCACATAAAAAGGGATCCAAATGCACTCATGATGGCAAGATGAGACAACAATAATCAAAAGCGGTGATCAAGCCCCTAGGATCAAGATCCCATGGCAAGCCAAACATAAGCACAAAGGAACACACAAGAGAATTATGTAAAAAATATAAAAGGGAGAGAAGGAGAAGGAAAAAGTGAATCAGATGAAGCTTTGATCGTTTGTCCATCTCATTCTGGATCAGATCTAGGTTGTTTTTTCTGGAAAGCACATACTCACTCTGAGGAAACATAACTCATGGCTATCTGCCATGTGAGAAGGCTTAAAAAGGTGAGAAACATACACTCATGGCTGGTATGCACTCACACACACACATAGGTGGCTATGGGGAAAGTCATGCCTCAAAATGGGCTTCCCACTCAACCATACCAAAGTTATACCTCCTGGTAACTTTAATAAGGTGCCACAAAAGAAAATGAATTTTTGAGCTTCACAAGACAAGCAAAACTTTGTATTCTTGGAGCTCATGAAGAAACGTGATGGCACCACAGGCATACAAGTTGTTTTATGCAAGGTGGCCATATAACAAATGAAAAATGCAACATGCAAGGGATGTTCAAGGGATTCTTGCTTAGTTCATGTGAGGTCTTTAACTTAGGGAACATTGTGTCTAATGTCTCCAAGAGAGGACCAGTCAAAGAATAGAAAATTTGCAACTTAGGGGATGCAGTGTGTCGCATCAAGCCACCAAGAGGAATGTAATATGCTAAGATAGATCATGCTCATGAAGGACATTACACCCAATTTCATCCATAAAGTGACAAACGCATCGTATGAAGTAAGAAGGTTGCACTAAGAACGAAGAAAGGGGAAAAATGCAAATGAATAATGCCAATGTATGACCCCACTTTAAAGGAATTGCTACTCACTATACTGTGAGAAATTACTTTAAAGTAGCAAATAAAAAATGCAAACCAAAAGAAGGACATGAGAGCCAACTTGAAAATCCCTATGCCAAGTCATATGTTTCCGAGTAAGGCTATGTCATGCAAATGAAAGAAAAAAGAAAAGGAAGGGGTTTCCTCCTAAATGAAAACACCAAACACATAAGGGATCTATGGATTTGGGGTCAGTATGTTCTTTGCTGAAATGTTTAGTAAGGAGCACGGAACTGTCATCATCCCCCAAATACATAGAACTAGAAGAATGACACAAAGAGGGTGAAAACAAAGAAAAAGAAAGATCCTTTTGGGTCAACATGGAAGAGACATAGGGTGTCTCAATGCTTTGTGTCATCCCCAAAAGGAAAACACAAGCCAAATGAAAAAGAAAAAGCAAAAGAAAATGGAAAATCTTTTGGGTCAACATGAAGGAGACATGAATTTCTCAATTCCTTGTGTCATCCCCAAAAGGAAAACATAAGAAAAAGAAAAAGAAAGGCCTTTTGGGTCAACATGAAAGACACATGAATTTATCAATGCCTTGCATCATCCCCAAAAGGAAAACATAAGAAAAAGAAAAAATAAAAAGGAAAAAGTGATGTACGACATAGAGAAGAATGAAGGTACAAATAGAGGAATGTCACAAAGAGAGAGAACATCAAACAAAATATCATGGCAGATCACATTATGCACATGCAAACACAAAAAGAAAATGCAAAAGACTAGTAAGGAAAATGTGAGTCAACCATTAAGAAGGTCATCTGCCTCCCAGTCATGTTCATGATATGTCGAGGGTGGACAATTGGCCAAAGGGACAAGAGAAAGTGCCAAAGTAGGGAAGTACCAGGTTCAACACTCTTTATAGGAGATTGGTCATTTAAGATCATGGAAGAGGAAAACAATGTGTTCAAATCATTATGCACCTCTTTGTCTATTTTTGCGATCTCGTCGTCATCATCCAGATTAATCACAATAGGAGGACAAATGATAATGTACATTGAAGAGCATACCTCTTATTTTGATTGTTGTATGGGATCATGCTGTTGTGGTTGGGGAGGAGAGTCATCATGCATTTCTCCTGTCAAGTGTGGATTTTTATTTTCTTTATTTTTTTCTTCATGTAACTTGCAAGCAAGGGCATGACGTCTACCACTACGTTCCCTAGCGTCTCTATTTCTTTTGGTTTTGTTGTCAAGTTGTGTTTGTGAAGGAGCAAGTTGATCAACCATAGGTTTCTTTTCTTCCCGAATGGGAGGAACGGAAGGAACCATGGAAGGTTGTTCATCCACTTTCTCCTTTGCTTTGTAAACTTGTTTTATTTGAGGAAGCATGACGAAGTTGTTTTCATTGTCTCTTGGTCTCTTGGATGATGTCAGGGAATTTTTTGGTGTTGGTTGAGCTTGGTTGTTTGGTTATTTTTTAGGTTGAAGCATTGTTTCATCTAGGATAGGAGTGTTGGAAGTGGATAGAGACATGTTGTGGAGAGGCAATTATGCTATTTTATTTTCTTTAAATTTTTGGTAAGCAATGAAAAAGAAGTCTTTTCAAGGAATTATAGGTTCCATGGGCTTGGGCCAAAAGACTTCTAAGAAAAATTTTCCTTTGGAAGACAAGGGGTTAAAGCCACTATGGTGAACAATGAATATTTCATTGTCAAATGGAAACTTTAAGCATTTGTGAATAATCGAGGGGACAACTTTCATTGAGCGAAGCCATGGATGGCCTAGCCTCAAACGAAATTAGTCTAACTGTGAGATGATGGAGAATGTGAAATCTAATGTTTTTAGTCCTATTTATAATGGAAGGATGATCAATCCTATCATAGGGAAAGCAAAACCATTGTGTGGCTTGATCCATGCTTTTGGTTTATCATAGTCATCTTGATAAAGGTCATGTAATACCAAAAATTCCCCGGTGATCATGTTGTCTCCACAGGTGGAATCTATTAGTATCCCATTATTGGGCTTGTCATAGATACGGCCGGCTATGTAAAGAGGATCATCAGGGATATTTTTAAGTATTTCCTTAGAGGAGAAAGTAATATCAAGAGATTTCTTATGTTGGCCCGTATGAGGGATAACATCTATCGCTCCTACCATTTCATCCATAGGATTAACATGGGTAACATGCGGGATAGGATCATGATGTTCATCATATGTATCAACATTCATCACATCATTCTTTGTAGTTTCACTAGCTTAAATGAAAAATGAAATATTATGTTTGGGCATTGGATCAGTGAAAATTTGCAATTTTGATTTAGAGGGGCAACAGACTTATTACCTTGATCATTAACACCTACAATGGAGAGATGACTGGAATCAATGAGGTCTTGCACAATATGTTTAAGATGCTTACAATGTTTTGTGGCATGTCCATTTTGTCTCTAATAATGGCAATAAGAATTGGACTTAAAGTTCAGAGGTAAAGGCTTAGTAGGATCGAGTGCTTTGACAGTAGGAAAGGTAATCATTTGTTGTAAAACTTGAGACATTTTGTTATGAACGGTATTAGGTAAAGGTGTGAATTGTCTTTTCGGATCTCCATAACTAAAGAGCACCATAGTTTTAATAGTTTCTACTTGGTTGTTGATGGGTTGAGTTGGTTGTGGAGGGGGGTTGAACTATAAGAACCTTTTGTTTTGCTTTCTAAATGGTTGGGAATTGTTTTGATTGGCATGTTCATATTTCTCAGCTCAGCTAGAAGTGGACCTTGTATCTTGACTACTAACATGCCAACCAAAACAAATAAAGGTTATTCTAGTTTGCAATTTTTCTATAAACATCTTTTGAAGGTGTCGGTCGGGAATCTTGACATCGATTTGGGAATAAAGTGATTGGTAGCATGAGATAAAATTAATTATCTTTTCTTCCTCATTTTGCTTGCATGTCACCAAATTAGCCAAGGTCTTCTTGGGAGTCATATGCACTTGGAAATTATTTATAAATGCATCAACAAGTTCATTAAATGAACGAATTTAATTTTTTGGTAAAGACGAGAACCATTCCAAGGCAGTGTCTTTTAAGGTCCTACAAAACAATTTTTCTAAAAGTTTATCATCAAGGACAAAGTCACTACATAAGGTGGTGTAGGAATTAACATGGTTAGAAGGATCTCCCTTCCCTCCATATTTCTCAAATCTAGGCATCTCTACACCTTGTGGCATCGGTGTTCACAATATCTCAAAGGACAATGGGCTACTTTGAACATAATTGGTGGGTGGTCCATTCTGATTTTGTTTTATGGTGGAGATTTTTTTTTGCATGGATGAAACAGTTTAGAAAAGTTGGGTTATGAGAGGGTCATTTTAAGTGGTATGAGGTGGAAGGGAAAGTGGTGGTGGAGTGTATGTAGTGGTAGGGAAAGTGAATGTACTACTTATAGATGGTATTGTAGAAGAGGATAGAACATGCGATGCCACATAGGAATTAGGGATGCTAGTAGGAATACTCGAGGAAGGAATCACATTACTAACTTGTTGCGGTGTTGTTGTGACATGAGGAGTGGTATAGGTAGGTATGGAGGCTACTATTGAGGGAGGAGGAGTTTGAGGTCTTCCTTGGCTAACCATAGTTTTTTCTGGTTGAGAGGCACTAGAGGTGGAAGGAACATGTTTTGTATATATCTCAACTATTTGTTTCACAATGTCCAGGCCTTCTTCACTTTCAAGCATATGATGGATGTTTTCTATGTTGGGAATTGTAGTGGCTGAAATTTTTTCAAGGCTTACTTGATGTTGGAGATGTATTAAGTCCTCATGAATGTGAATTATTTTTTCTTGCGGTATATGATCAGTTTGTGTGTCAACTTGCATGTTATTGGAAGGAAAAGAGTTGTTAAAGATAGTATCCATGCCTAGTGTACTAGTTTCCATACTAGGAGTGGAAGCTTTAGATAACCCAAGATCCACAATGAGTGTGTTATCATGGGATAACATGAGTCTTGGACTTCTTCTCAATAAGGTATTAGCAATAGGACACCAAACACTCATGCAAAGGTATCTAAAGGCGAGTGAATGCAAATGCAATGTAATCTAAGAAGAATAAAATGCTTAAAACTAAAATTCTGAAAAATAAAACTAAAATGTAGAAACAACAAACAGAAACTCATAAATTGCATATTAAATCCTAGAAAATGCAGTGATAAATATGCAACTAGACTAAGTGGCCCAGGGTGGCGAATTAGTCCAAGTAGTGATTTTTTTTAGAATTTTTAGAATTTTTAAATGGAATTTTATGCTTTTTAGGTTTTCAGATGCAGATATAATATGAAAATGTAGAATGATGTTGATTTTTAATGAAATGAAATGCAAAAATGCAAGCTAGATGAGCTTTTCAGAAATACAAATTTTAAAACCCTAGGATGGAAATTAAACAATGCAAAATGCAATGCAAGGCCAATGTAAGCTATTCCTAGGATGTAAATGCACTTAAAATTAGAAATAGAATATTCAAAATATAGGTTCACCAAAATGAACCATAAATTTTTGGGGATGGCACTCTCTTACACTTCTAGGGTTTTGCACCTAAAAGGAGAAAGGTATCCCAAAAAAACTTGGGGGTTCATTCAAGACTAATGCAAATATGATTGAAATATGTATAAATAGAATGCCCTAAATGCAAAGAACTGATAAAAGAGATGAATTATTAATGCAAAACTAATGAAATGCAAGTTGTTTGAAAACACAATGAGATATGCAAAATGAACTAAAAATGCAAATAAACTATAACAAAAATTGATGAAACTAGAGAGGTGCACCTGGAAACTAGAATGTGATGCAAAGAAGCTATGAAATCCTACAAAAATCACTGTTGATGCCAACTAGGACACTTACGCCAAGTTGGGTAACTTAGTCCTATTTTGGGGAAATTATGTCAGAACAAGTTTCAACCAAAAGGGTATCCAAAATAGTAGAAAATAGTTTTCAGGCCTAGCAGTGGGACTAATTCACCACTGATGGTGACTTAGTCCACCTTCATCTTTCGAGAAATTCAAAGATGCAATCTATAGCTCTCGGTCTACACTTCAATTCTTGACGGGTTTTCAGATCCAAATTTGTAGAATCTGGTCTGTAGCTGATCTCCAAGCTTCTTTTAGGGCTTTGTCAACTTTGAAATACTTTGATTAATTGATGACACCTTTTAATACCTTTCTCTTTGAAAAATCTGCATACAAGACTTGCAAAACACACATACAAAGTGGGGGAAAAGTGTTAACAGTTAGTGAATAGGAGTTTTCCTTGGTCAAACTCCAGTTTGGTAATTAAACCCTTAAAAATGAAATGAAATGAAAAGAGAATGATGAATGTGTAGAACCCTAATCCAAATACCTGCAAAACACAACAAATGAATATATTAGGAGATAAAATTCAAGTAAGAACAAGGATTCCCCATGAAATCCATTAACAAAACTCAAAATAGGAATGAAGAGAAGAAAAAAATGAAAGAACAAGAAAGTAGATTAAATCCTATTGAAAGCAATGCAAACTCTTGATCCGATGGGGGAATTGGTGCTAATTTGATGTGAAAATTGGCCCTTTCCCAACTCCAATGGTGCAACCTTGATGAATGATGATGGTGATCCACTTTTTTGAAGATTCAAGTGTGCTCCATGATGAAAAACCTGCATAACCTAGCTATGGATTAAAAAGTATGGATGAAGATTGCTCTAAATTTGAGTATAGTAAGTTTACTCAATTGGTGGATGCCAAAATGAAGAGATGAGCTCTTTACTTATACATGAGATTGAAGGATGAATGTCCAAAATTGAGCAATGTGGGGCTAACATTCATCCAATGGCAAGATGCCACTTGTCAACATGTGAATGGAGGAAGCTTGAGCACATTTTGATCAATGTGCAAATTTGAAATTTGAATTTGATGAGATGGCATGTTTAGGGGGGATGAAAGATGAGTTAAATGCCAAGTCGGAGACATGTAAGAGACAATGTAAGAGTTTTAAATGCTTTGTTGGATGGACAAGTCCTTTTGGGGGGAGATTTCAAATTTGAGGAATATTCCATCTTTGATGCCCTTTTTGAATGAAAATAGATGATTTATAAATAAATTAAATTGATTTTCATGTGCAAGTTGCAAAATCTAGAGGATTTGAGTGATTAGGATTAAATTAATCAAGATTTGATTAATTTAAGGAGAGATTTAGCTGATTTGACTATTTGATTTAGATTTTAGGATTGAAATAAATCAAAAAGAGATGAAAATGATTAAGACCTAGTTAAATAAATATTTTGATTTATTTAACCAAAAGGGGTGATATTAGATTAAATTAGATAAATGTTTAATTTATTTAATTTAATTAGATGAACTTTATAAATTTAATCAAATAATATGGATTATTTAATTAAATAAGATAGGAAGATGAAATGACCTAGCTAATTACACAGAGACGATGATTTAATTAAATTGAGGGATTTATTTAATTAAAAGGGGAATTATGATGACTTTAATCAAATAAGGCTATTCGATTAAATGGTTAGACAGAGGGATAATTTAGGATGAAGCGATGTTAGTAGATCAGGATCGAGTGTGCGATATCAATTTGTATATTTTTGATGTCTACATTTTTCCCCTCTCTGAAGTGATGCACTTGTTGCGTTGGTTTAAAGAATAACCTTGCCATGATCAAAAGTCAAAATTTCTCTTATTTTTTTGGATGCCCCACTACTGCCCCAGCGAATGAAGAATTACGCTGGTATACTGCCCCCTCGAGAGATCAGGCAAAGAAGTTTGATTTGAGGGTCGATCTCTCGACAAAGAGGTTCAAGATCAGTTCAACTCGAATATTTGATGTAGACAGTCATTAGCCATGGCTAGCCTAGTGCCTATTTTGATAGATTACACACACTTGATCATGATTTATACCATGACAATTACATTATTGATGATATATATGAGATGATTATATGCAATGGATGATATGATGATGCATGGATGATATGGATGTTCATGATATGATATGATGATGCTTTTATGATTATGCACTGGATAATAAATCTATGGTTTATGAGATGCCTAGAATAACCAATCTATATTATGCAATGATGAAATGCAATGCATGCGAGATGATCAATGTTTCTTATATAATATGATATGATATGCAGATGGTTTTTAGATGCAAGATGGATGCATTAATGATGATTTATGATTAACTTTCATGGTACCATGTTAGCGCGAAAAGCAAGAGATAGAAGAAAATAAGATATTCCAACAAGACATGAGATGATGATGATGATGATGATGATTTCTTGCCAAGGAGTTGGGATTTTCAAAGGGCCAATTACCTTATGTTTGATAACACATGTAGGAACAATGCATCAGGGTATAAAGAACCAAGATGGTGTTGCACCTAGTGTGATGGACTTTGCTTCAACAAACAGATAGGAGTATTCTTGTTCACACCTAACATACGGAAAACTTGCTAGGACATACCTAACAAAGCAAGTATTCGCTAAGGTTGTATTACAAGAATGTCCAACAAGCACAACAGATAAAAAGATAATGATTGTTTCCCCATTCCTATCTCTCTAAATCCCTTCATTGGGGACATCATTGAGAGCTCCTTGGAATGAGCACAATAAGATAAACCAAAAGAAAAGATCAAGTACACAAACAAGCCAATGTTCTTCATACCTTCAGCCAAAGGGATGTGTTTTGATAGGATAAGAATCCAAGGTGATATCCAAAATGATGGTTGTTAGTGCCATTTTTGGTTTTCTCATTGTCTAGTTGTGTACTCTAGTTTTTCATGACTAAACTTTAGCTATGGGGTGTCTTTCATTTTAGCACGTGGGTTAAATGGGCTCCCACAAGGGTTGAGCCGAGCGTGCTAGTTTTGATCTACAAGGGGCGGCCTGTGTTAGGGTTTCCTAGTTTTTCTCTTTTCCTTTTTTTTGGGTTTTTATTCCAATTCCCGTTTCTCTTTTGCTTGCTTTGGTTTTTCTTTCAGAATCGGGGGCGGAACGGATGCTTGAAGGGAACTAGAACTTCTCCAATTCTGAGGTTCTAATTCCTATTCATGCATCCATCCCAATCTCAATTTCGTGTGTTTGGTGTTCCTTTTTCTTTTTGCCTTGCGGCGGTTGCTGGTTCTTTTCCTCTTTCTCTTCCCTTGTCTTTTTTTTGTTTTCTTTGGCAGGGGCAGGATCAGGATGGGAATCATTTTTGGAACCTTCTTCATGTTTTATGTCTCGGGTTTTGTCCCGCTTCGGCCCCGCGGCTTCTTTTTCTTGTGTCGGTTCTGGCTCTACCTCCGTGGTCTTTTCTTTGGCGGGGGCGGGCTAGTTTTTGGCCCTGGTCCCTTTTGTTCCTTTTGTTCCCTGTCTCTTTCCTGGTCCTGGCTCCAGCCCTGTTTGGTTCCTGTCCCGTTTGCCTTTTTCTTTCATTGACCTGTCTGCCCAGTTTATTCTAATTTAAGTGGTTCCCTTGAGCCCCATTTTCCATTCGTTACCGACCCATAGCTACTATTTTTACCAGCCCTGCTTCTTCTTCGCTATGACTTTCAGCTTTCGATGTAACCTCTCGGCGACTCTTATCTCTCCCCCAAGGTTCTCTTTCTTTTCGGCCTGGGTTGGTTCTGTCAGGGAGATGTCTCCCTGAATCCTTTGTGTCTCACCGATGGGCTTTCCTTTCAGTGTGACGGTTCTCGTTCGGGGTGAGGTCCTCCCGACTCCCCTTGGTTTCCCCAAGTTCCTTTTTGCTTCCCTCCGTTATGCCTTCGGCATGACTCTTTCAGTTCGGGGTGACATCTTGGCGACTCCATGTTCTCTCCCCGAAGTCTCCGTCGACCTATGTTCTTTGTGTCGGGGAGATGTCTCCCCGACCCCTGCTTGTCTTCCCGACTGTGGTGGCCCCCTTTGCTCTTCGGTGTGACTTCCCTTCGATAGGACTTGGAACTCTCGATATATCTCTTGGCGAATCTATTATGTCTTGCCGACGGTGTCTTGTGGTTTGCTTGTAGCGTGGGTGGAACCTTACGTTGAGATGTCTCAGTGATGTCATCTTGCTACGCCGACTGGTGATGGAAGACTTGATGCTTCGAGGAGACTTGTGTTTCGGTGTATGTCATAGCGATGGGGTCGTGTCTTGCTGACGGTGATTCAATGTGCGGCTTTCGGTGAAGGTCTAATCTTCTATCGGCGAACAAGTTTCTAAGGGTCTTCTCAGTATAACAGTGAAGTGTCTACATGACTTCTCACTGATGATTGTGTGCTACAGCGACATACATTTGGCAAGTGATTTCATCGGTGAAAGAAGTTATAGGACACAGCGACTTAAGTGGTGTATAAAGATCTCTTCGGTATGAGCTTGGGTCTTCGGCGAGTGGCCTTTGGTCTCACCGATGGAACATAAAGTGGTCTTTGTCGGCATGAGTTTTGAATCGTCTTGGCGACACTACATGAAGGAAATATCTTTCGGTAACACACTATGACTTCGCTGTGATGTCTGGCCGACTTGGCCATCTCTCCCCGACTCTATGGTGTTTTCAGTGTCACATGTGGATTTCGCTGTATGGTCTCGCCGACATTGTGATCTCCTGCCGACTTTGACAGGTGTTTGGTGCAGCATGTTTCCTTCGGCCAGACGTTTCCCCGAGTTCCTTATGTCTGGCCGATATGCTTGGCTCTTCGTTGTAGCTGTTTCTCTTCGCCTTGAGGTCTTCCCGACACTGCTATCTCTCGCCGATATGAGCCTCTCCATGCGGTGCGTTAAAGCCCGAGCTACTAATGGAACATCAATGCGCACATGCAGATGATGAATGGTGATGTTTTAATTTGAGCGATAAAGGTGCCCAATGTTTGTCTGAAGACCAGTATGCAGTGCGATCTAGTGGAGGACTTGTCTCAGCAGTCCGATGAAGATTTAAAGGCGACTGCCCGATCTCTGATGATCAACGGTCGAGTTTCATACTAGACCACTGTTAGGGTTTCTGTGTTCGCGCCAAAAGCCTGGTGCATTCATGGTGACAGAGAGTTGGTCGCCGACTCCACCAAACCAGCATTCATGGTGACGCAGCTCTGGTACAAGGACGGCATGGCTCGAGTATGGATGTGTGGATTTGGCGACGAATTTGACATCAACTACCTGGCTTCTTTTGTGCGGGAGTGTCTTTCCTGCAGCAACTCGACCAATGACATTTATGAGGCCAGAGAAGTAGTTGAAGAACATGGTGATTAGGGTTTGACATGGCGCTAATGTGGCTCTGAGCTGGATGGAATTTCCAGAGCTGTTTAAAAGGAACTTCTGAATCATTTGTAAGGGTCTGGGGGCTAGAAGTTAGAACAAAATTCTGAAGAGAAGAGCACTAAGTCACAGAGTCAGGTTTTTACCAGATTTTGAGGTTTAGGGTTACAGTCTATAAATTGTGAGGTCTTGGACACATGTATGAATCTGAATGTATAGATTGAGATCTTTAAGTCTCTCCTTTGTATTGTGCGTATGGATTATTAATGAAAGTTGATCAAGGATCACTTATTTAATCATTTTAATGTAATGTTTTACTGTCTGCTCTAGTTGTTGCTCTTATTCAAGGAATAAGTTAAATGCTTTAATCATATTAGAGATTCATATGTATGATAGGAGGATTTGATAAGTAGTCTTATAGATCTGATCACTAGTTGTGAGACTAATAAGGTTAATCTTGCAAAGACTTTAATGTCTAGAGTAATGGTTCCTTCTATTTGCAGATTATTGTGACTCCTAGCCCAATGGATATGGCACTAATATGATATATGCTATTTGTCTTTAGGGTTCTAGTCTTCTTGCTCAAGATCAATCATTTTATTTAATCAATCTTGTTTGATGTCTTGCCCTACCTCTTGGTTGCTGCAAGTATTGTGTTACTTGGAATCTAGCCATAATTGAGGTTCTCAATACTTGGCATCAGGAGTCATCTGCTATAAAAATCAATGTCTAGTCTTATTTGAGGCATTGTGTGGGTATACTCGCCCTGGTTCTACAGAGCCTAAAGTGTAGAAGATCTCAGTCTTTGACTGAATCTTGTCAGTTGGTCCAGGTCCTCTGAGCTGCCCTTGACTGGAGATGGCTACTCCATAGGTAGAATAGGAGACCAACCTGGTTGCTCATTAAAAACAATCAACAAGATGGTGACTCCGCTGGGGATTTACTAGAATCTTGCCTTATCAAAGAGTCATATCAACTGCCATGTTGGTTAGGTTCAAAGTCTGAAGAATCTCAGGCTTTGAGAAAAGCTTTGTTGCAGTGAACCTGAAAGCTACAAGATCTATGGTGCTCTGTCGGATGGAACTCAGAGAAAGATTTACATGTAAGTGAGCTTCATATCATTTGAATTTCTATCCTCTACAAAGAGGTGGCGACTCTATCAAGGTAAACCCATTGAAGATTCAAAGAATAGTTCCATGACTGCAACGTTTCCAGGTATTCTTCATGCTTTTTTTTTTTTTTAAAACTTTATTCCCCTTTATTTGGTGAGATCAAGCACTAGCATCAAGGGAGGTTTGATTATTGCAACTGGATAGTTGTAGAGGGATAGGTTTCATTTGCAAAATGCATTGTTGTCCTGTTTCTCCCTCTACAAGCTTTGATACCATGCTTAAGGCACAGTCTTGTCCTCATAAGAGAGAGTATGATAAGGAAAGATACAACCCTTTGGATTTTGATAAAATCCAGGGTTACCCACATGCTGCCCCTAGGGGAATCAATAAATATTTACCCAAGTTTAAAGGTGGTGTTGAGGAATCAGCATCAAGACATATTCAGCTTTTTATTGATTTCATTAGACACTGTCAGGTTGAAAAAGAGGATGTGGTCATGAAGCTATTTGTCAGATCTTTAGAAGGTGTGGCTGATGATTGGTTCACTTGCTTACCAGTGCACTCCATTGTTTCATGGTATCAGCTCAGAACTTTGTTCCTTGATACCTTTGGTGATGTATCTAGTCCTGGTAGAGGTCAAGAGGAGGAAGAAGTGGTTGAGAGGGTAGGACAGAGCACTGACCTACTAAGTTGTAAACAAATATCAGATTTGCTAACCACAGAATATCAAAGATGTGCACACAACAACTCTAGGTTGTTGTGGGCAACTCATATCGGTCTTGACGATGAGGACCTGCAGGATGAAAGGTATAATGCAAGTGATTCTGATGCCCCTTCTAATGGTGATCTTGCAGATCATGATGACACTGATTTCAGTTTGAAATCAGATTGTTCTTCTGAACTAGAGTTTCTCAATGGTGAGCAAGATTGGGATCATGATGACAGTTGGACAGCCCATGAACATGAGTTAGAATCCTTTGGTGACTCTCATTGCCAGCATGATGAAGAACAGAGCCAAGTGAAAAGAGGAAGTGGGAGTAGTAGTTTAATCCATCATTGCATTAATGATGTGCCTCCTCCTACTGAAAATGATACAGAGCAGTTGCAAGATGTGTTGAATGGTGAGTGTATCCCTTTGTATACACTTGATGAAGTTTTCACAGAATGTGACAATATGCAGAGCACTGGAGCTAGTTATTTTCAGCTTCAAGGTAATGTAAATAGTGAATATGATAGCTTTTTGTCACATAACAGTCAGCATTTTGGAAGTATGCCTGACTTTCAAATGCATAAGGATCATGTACATGTTTATAATGATGAATATGACAGCCTGTTGAGAGGTACTAACATATTTTGTCAGGTAGCTAATTGTGATCAAACTGTGTTTTTATGCAGTCCTGATCAGTATTCACATGTATTGCCACAAGATACAGAATCAAAGAATCAAGAGTGTGGCAATAATAAAGTTTGTTGGATCTGGTTGCTAGTTGAAGATAAAACTAAACAAAGAGCAAGTTTTCACTTGCACAAAGGCAACCTGACACTTATGTTTGCAGAGGTACATTCATTCATACTGCTGCAGATTGGCAGAGGCAAGCACAAGTTAGGGAATGTCAGCTCATTTACCAGAATTGTGTTTGACAGAGGTAAAAGCTGGCTCTCATTTTTCATTTGGTCGCCTAGTGTCATCAGATGAAACAAAGGAATCAAAAATGTGACTCTTGAATTGCCTATTCATGGAGAATTCTTGAAATGGTGCTTCATCTGAAGCATTTCTTTTTCCATGAACATTAGGTTAGGTTTTTTCTTTTCTAGTCAGTTTTGTTTTGCTGTGTCTACTAAACTTGTCCGGTTAGCTCCTCATTGTTTTTGGTTTTTTTTGTTCTGGTCTACTCTCCCAGTGATCTAAATTCTTGCTATACCCACCAGGGGCATACATCCCCCAACTGGAGCCTATGTTAGTGCCATTTCTAGTTTTCTCATTACCTAGTTGTGTACTCTGGTTTTTCACGACTAAACTTTAGCTATGGGGTGTCTTTCATTTTAGCACATGGGTTAAATGGGCTCCCACAAGGGTTGAGCCCAGTGTGCTAGTTTTGATCTACAAGGGGCGGCCTGTGTTAGGGTTTCCTAGTTTTTCTCTTTTCCTTTTTTTTGGGTTTTTATTCTAGTTCCTGTTTCTCTTTTGCTTGCTTTGGTTTTTCTTTCAGAATCGGGGGCGGAACGGATGCTTGAAGGGAACTAGAACTTCTCCAATTCTGAGGTTCTAATTCTTGTTCATGCATCCATCCCGGTCCCGATTCCATGTGTTTGGTGTTCCTTTTTCTTTCTGCCTTGCGGCAGTTGCTGGTTCTTTTCCTCTTTCTCTTCCCTTGTCTTTTGTTTTGTTTTCTTTGGCGGGGACGGGATCGGGATGGGAATCATTTTTGGAACCTTCTTCATGTTTTCTGTCTTAGGTTTTGTCCCGCTCCTGCTCCGCAGCTTCTTTTTCTCGTGTCGGTTCTGGCTACGCCTCCGCAGTCTTTTCTTTGGCGGGGGCGGGATAGTTTTCGTCCCCGGTCCCTTTTGTTCCTTTTGTTCCCTGTCTCTTTCCTGGTCCCGGCTCCGGCCCTGTTTGGTTCCCATCCCGTTTTCCTTTTTGTTTCATTGACCTGTCCGCCCAGTTTATTCTAACTTAAGTGGTTCCCCTGAGCCCCATTTTCCATTCGTTACCGACCCATAGCTACTGTTTTTACCGGCCCCGCTTCTTCTTCGCTGTGACTTTCAGCTTTTGGTGTAACCTCTCGGCGACTCTTATCTCTCCCCCGAGGTTCTCTTTCTTTTCAGCCTAGGTTGGTTATGTTGGGGAGATGTCTCCCCGACTCCTGTGTGTCTCACCGATGGGCTTTCCTTTTGGCATGACGGTTCTCGTTCGGGGTGAGGTCCTCCCAACTCCCCTTGGTTTCCCCGAGTTCCTTTTTGCTTCCCTCCGTTGTGCCTTCGGCATGACTGCTTCAGTTTGGGGTGACATCTTGGTGACTCCGTGTTCTCTCCCCGAAGTCTCCGTTGGCCTATGTTCTTTGTGTCGGGGAGATGTCTCCCCGACCCTCGCTTGTCTTCCCGACTATGGTGGCCCCCTTTGCTCTTCGGTGTGACTTCCCTTCGGTAGGACTTGGAACTCTTGATATATCTCTTGGCGAATCTGTTATGTCTTGCCGATGGTGTCTTGTGGTTTGCTTTCAGCGTGGGTGGAACCTTTCATTGAGATGTCTCGGCGATGTCATCTTGCTACGCCGACTAGTGATGGAAGACTTGATGCTTCGGGGAGACTTGTGTTTCAGTGTATGTCATAGCGATGGGGTCGTGTCTTGCCGATGGTGATTCAATGTGTGGCTTTCGGTGAAGGTCTTATCTTCTATCAGCGAACAAGTTTCTAAGGGTCTTCTCGGTATAACAGTGAAGTGTCTACATGACTTCTCACCGATGATTGTGTGCTACAGCAACATACATTTGGCAAGTGATTTCATCGGTGAAAGAAGTTATAGGACACAGCGACTTAAGTGGTGTATAAATATCTCTTCAGTATGAGCTTGGGTCTTCGGTGAGTGACCTTCGGACTCGCCGATGGAACATAAAGTGGTCTTTGTCGGCGTGAGTTTTGAATTGTCTTGGTGACACTGCATGAAGGAAATATCTTTCGGTAACACACTGTGACTTCCCTGTGATGTCTGGCAGACTTGGCCATCTCTCCCCAACTCTATGGTGTTTTCAGTGTCACATGTGGATTTCGTTGTATGGTCTCGCCGACATTGTGATCTCCTACCGACTTTGACGGGTGTTTGGTGCAGCATGTTTCCTTTGGCCAGACGTTTCCCCGAGTTCCTTCTGTCTGGCCGATATGCTTGGCTCTTCATTGTAGCTGTTTCTCTTCGCCTTGAGGTCTTCCTGACACTGCTATCTCTCGCCGATATGAGCCTCTCCACGCAGTGCGTTAAAGCCCGAGCTACTAATGGAACATCAATGCGCACATGCAGATGATGAACGGTGATGTTTTAATTTGAGCGATAAAGGTGCCCAATGTTTGTCTGAAGACCAGTATGCAGTGCGATCTAGTGGAGGACTTGTCTCAGCGGTCCGATGAAGATTTAAAGGCGACCGCCTGATCTCTGATGATCAACAGTCAAGTTTCATACTAGACCACTCTTAGGGTTTCTGTGTTCGTGCTAGAAGCCTGGTGCATTCATGGTGACAGAGAGTTGGTCGCTGGCTCCACCGAACTAGCATTCATGGCAACGTGGCTCTGGTACAAGGATGGCATGGCTCGAGTATGGGCGTGCGGATTTGGCGGCAGATTTGACATCGATTTCCTAGCTTCTTTCGTGCGGGAGTGTCTTTCCTGCAGCAACCCGACCAATGAAATTTATGAGGCCAGAGAAGTAGTTGAAGAACATGGCGATTAGGGTTTGACATGGTGCTGATGTGGCTCTGAGCTGGATGGCATTTTCGGAGCTGTTTAAAAGGAACTTCTGAATCATTTGTAAGGGTCTGGGGGCCAAAAGTTAGAACAAAAATCTAAAGAGAAGAGCACTAAGTCATAGAGTCAGGTTTTTACCAGATTTTGAGGTTTATGGTTACAGTCTGTCAATTGTGAGGTCTTGGACACATGTATGAATCTAAATGTATAGATTGAGATCTTTAAGTATCTCCTTTGTATTGTGCATATGGATTGTTAATGAAAGTTGATCAAGGATCACTTATTTAATCATTTTAATGTAACGTTTTACTGTCTACTCTGGTTGTTGCTCTTATTCAAGGAATAAGTTAAATGCTTTAATCATATCAGAGATTCATATGTATGATAGGAGGATTTGATAAGTAGTCTTATAGATCTAATCACTAGTTGTGAGACTAATAAGGTTAATCTTGCAAAGACTTTAATGTCTAGAGTAATGGTTCCTTCTATTTGTAGATTATTGTGACTCCTAGCCCAATGGATATGGCACTAATATGATATATGCTATTTTTCTTTAGGGTTCTAGTCTTCTTGCTCAAGATCAATCATTTTATTTAATCAATCTTGTTTGATGTCTTGCCCTACCTCCTGGTTGCTGCAAGTATTGTGTTACTGGGAATCTAGCAATATTTGAGGTTCTCAATACTTGGCATCAGGAGTCATCTGCTATAAAAAGCAATGTCTAGTATTATTTGAGGAATTGTGTGGGTATACCCGCCCTGGTTCTGCAGAGCCTAAAGTGTAGAAGATCTCAGTCTTTGACTGAATCTTGTCAGTTGGTCTAGGTCCTCCGAGCTTCCCTTGACTGGAGATGGCTACTCCATAGGTAGAATAGGAGACCAACCTGGTTGCTCATTAAAAACAACCAACAATGTCCATTGTTGAAACGATATATCCTAAGACATGCATTGTATAGGATGATGATGGGTTGATAAGTTGATTGATAGGCTTTTGATATAAAGTTAATTGACATGTTTGCAAGTGACCAAGAGATTGATTTTGTGTTTAACGGTTTGTTGCTTTGCTTTTGATTTTATGATTGAAGCTTTCTTTTTCCAATTGTTGTGGTTGTTTCTGTTTGTGTTGCCAAAGGATGAAGGTGACGATCAGTTTATTATGGATGATTTATTATTTCGAGTGAAATTGAGATGAGATGCATGGATTTTTTTCAAATATTTGGATGTTTTTGATGTTTTTGATGTTTTTGGAATGTTTTGAGGCTGTTTTTTCGATTTTTGGATTTTTCAAATGTTTTGATTTTTCAATTTTCCAATGTTTTTGGATTTTTCGTTTGATGTTTTTTGAATGTTTTTGGATTTTGTGTTTTTTAAGGCCTAATTAAAGATTAGCCTTGCCTACGTTTAAGCTCAGAGATGATGTAGTTTGGATATCACGTTTTTGATGTTTTTTGCTTTTATGAGTGTTTTTGGGATTTTTTGATCTTTTGGATGTTTTTGGATTTTTCGCATGATTTTGATGATTTGGATATGGATATGTGTGATGATACCAGTGCTCTATTTGGGGATTTTTCTAAAAACCAAGCTAAGATTGATTGATCAGATCAATGGATTGATGATGATAACATTGTTGAGGATGCACAACAATGCAAGGATAGTATTAAGCAACACAAGGATTGAGATGTTAATAGGATTCATGATGATAACATTGTCGATGATGCACAACAATGCAAGGATTGTGTTAAGAAACACAAGGATTGGGAAAGATATCCCAAGATGATGATGGGTTGATTGGATTTGATGATGATAACACTATTGAGGATACACAACAATGCAAGGATGGTGTTAAGCAACACAAGGATATCCCAAGATGATGATTTTTTATTGGATTTGATTGATCATGATTGATGAAGCTTGATTTTGAAACAAAAGTTGTTTGAATGATTTGATGTGACATTTGAAGGGTGTGTTAGATGCGACTAATAGTGATTATTTGGATTGATGTTCGATGAAAGATAAAGCCTGATAAGGAATGTCTTCTCGTCAAAATATGCCATGGGCTAGTGATTTGGATTTTGGATCACAAATGCTTTGACCAATTTTATTTCACATTTTCCAATGTTCGGATCACCACATAAGTTGGAGGATATAGATCAAGATTTATTCCCAAAGAAAGATGTAAATATTTGCCCCCAGTGTCTAGCAATGTATGGAATGTGATGGATAGATGCCTGGATAGGTGTATGGATGGATGGATATGGATTATCTTTCGATAAGATAAGGTGTTAGGATAAAGGATGCTCATTTGGATAATGTTTCATGGCTCAGTAACATTGGATAGGATAGGATCAATGAAAATGACCCATGTCAAGATGTTTACCATAAGCAAGTGTAAAGTGTGCCCCAAACTTTGTCAAGATCAAGATGACTTAGACTATGGATGTAGATGGATGAAAACAGATTGGATAAATGGTTCATGGATGAAATGTTGGATTTATTATGGATGGGATGAGATGCTCCCACCTGAAATAGTGCACGCAGATGCTTGATTCTACTCATGATGCCTGTTTTCCAGGTTTTCATCATGGTCTTGCCCAAAGTGCCACCATAGTGGTTTTCACTAGAGGACATTTTTTTCTCTTTACTGTTTTCAATCCTTTTTCTAATTTTTTTTGGATTTTCATGATTTTTTGATTTTTTTGATTTTTTTGAAAGATTTTAAGCTCATGTTGAATCACAAGGTGTTGCTAATGTATATTCCCATTTCATAATGTGTCATCGATATCCTTCCTGAAGGAGTTTCTTTTCTAATATATGTGCACTTGAATGCAACTTTTGGGATTCTTGATCTGCTTTATTGATACCAGGGTTAACTCTGTCTCTGTGCACACATCACAATAGAGTTCCTTCTGAATCCTTATGATGAAGGTCCATTTCCAATACATGTTCAATTTGAGAATTGGATATCATGTGTGGAGGCATGGATGGAGTGTGTTTAGGGATAAAAGATGGATTGGTTGACAGTTTGGAACCTTTGACTCTCCAAACTTGGGATGATGAGCAATGATGGGTGGATACAAAAGTGTTCATGGAATTATGACCAACTGCTTGATACACTTTGTACATTGCTTGAAAAGCCTACTTTTTCTTTTGCGGACATCTTTGATGGATACTTTTCCCTTTTTTATTTTTCCCCATAGTTTCTTTGACTGATGGAGTTTGATAGGGATAATCTTTCTTTGTATCTTTTGGTATCCATGCGTGTTTGATTTGTCCATTATGCTTCTCATCTTCTTTCACTTTGATAATGTTCTTCATACTTTGATTCAAATTTTTCTTTCGAAGTTGGTCCCAATTCATGGATGGGGTGATGGGTGGATGAAGATTCATGACATGGCTGGTTGTAGTATTGGCATCAGTTTCATCATAAGGATTCTTCCTGCTCCCTATCTTGACATTTACACTAGATGAAGTTGCCCCCAGTATTGTGGAAGTAGTACCTTCATGCTTTGATTCTGCTTGTTCCAAGAGCTCTTGTTTAGAGTGCATTCTCTGATAAATGACCACTGTAGATGACGCTTTTGGAATTTGTTGTTCTGCTAACTTTGGAATATCCTATTTTTTCTGACTTGTTTCCTTAAGTGGATACTTCTGGATATCTTCATACATGATGTCTTTAGTTTGGATCTTGGATATATCTAATCCTAATGTTGAAAACTTTGTTTGACTATAGGAATCAATAACCTGATCTTTTTGTGTAATAATATCAGGAGTAAACGAATCTTGTTCTGAATGAAGATCATCTACATGTCCATCCACAGAAAGCATCTCATGGGTAGATGGAGTATGTGCTACATGGATATGATCATCTTGAAGATACAAATTCTTGATCTTGAATGATTTTGGAGTTTCTTTCGACATTCTTTGGATCGAGTTCTTGACATGGGTCAGTTTCAAAGGATGGATTTCTTACAAAGGGTTCTTGGATGTCATTATTAGACATGGTAAGTGGTTCAATATCCTCAAGTGTCGAGTTCAGGGTTCCTTCAGTATCTGTAACCATGAGGTCAAAAGATGTCAATATGTCTTGGAAGGGACCATTGCTAGACTTTGGTGAAAGATTTTGATCATGCTTTGGAATAAAATTTTCAGATGTCCTCTAACTCATAAGGTGATGTAGAGATATTTTCAATATGATCATTGGTCGATGGATCATAGATTATGTCAATGGGATCAAATAATTCTAACACTCCTTGAAATAGATCACTAAAAAGTGGCTCTTGATGTATGGTGAGTTGATCATCGGATGGGGTGGAAACATCTTCAAGGTGCTCATCGATGGAGAGATCTTGATCATTGTTTTCAACAATTATAGCAAAGAGATTGTGAATGTCTTCAACCATAGGGTCAAGTGATGTTGAAATTTCTTGAATTGGATCATTTTTGAGTATTGTTGGTGGATTTTGATCATGATTGAAAAGTGACTCTTGACCTATGTTGATTTGATTTTCGGACGCGATAGAAACATCTTCAATGTCCTCTTTGATGGATAGATCTTGATCATTGCTTTCAGCAATTGTGGTGGAGAGATTGTCAATGCTATCACCAGTGGTTGAATGTTCATCATTATCCCCAATAGTTATCATTTTTTGTGTTTGTGCTTGTGTTTGTTGGGTAGCTTGAGAGGCTTGTTGCACTTGTTGAGCTTGTATTGCTTGTTGTGTGGCTAGATATTGTTGGATGGCCTTTTGGTAGGCCTGGTGAGCTTTCAGTGCAATGTTATATTGTCTTGCTATGTTTGGTTTCGGTGGTAGTGGTGGTGGATTTGGAATTGTGTTGGATGTAGGGATGGGTGGTTGAGATACGCTTGGAGCAATCGTGAGGGTTTGAGATATGATGGGATTGATCGAGGTGATAGGAATGGTCGGAATGACCAAGGTGATAGGTCCTTGGGAGACCATGTTTTAATTTTTCAGGATTGATGTTGTCATTTTATTAGATACCATATGTTGGTGCGATGTCGATGGTATATTCAAAGGTTCTGATGTGATGGCTTGATTGGTGTTAGGTGGATTGATTTGGATGGAGTGATTGGTGCTAGGTAAAGGGGGAATCCCTAAACCAAGGAATGATGTTGATATGGGTAATGATGGTGGAGATGTCTCTTGGCGCAATGACTCAACTATTTTGGTAAGTGTAACAATTTGATCTCACCAAATTTGATCTTGATTTCAATCTTGACTCCCTTGATATAGTTGATTTGGCTTTTGTTCAAACAGATTTGGGATGCATACTTGTGGTTGATTTTGGACAATCTTCTGATTTGGGATGATGTTCATATTTGGCATTATGGGTTGAAATTGAACATTGTTGATACATTGGGAATCACATTGCCTTGTTTTAGGTAACTCTGATCTTGCATGGTGTTACCTTGACTTGGACTAATGCATGGAGTCATTATCATCATTTTAGGACTTTGAACAACATTTGTATGATTTGCAAACATATTTATCCCAAATTTTTCCAAATTCATGTTTGGAAAACTTGTACTTGGTACATTCTCATTTGGCATGTAGGAATTTGGTGGGATGACGTTGTTCGTTTGAAGGCTCATGCATTGACTATTTGGTGGATAGATTTGTAGTTTTGGACATGGATTTAAATCTACCATCGGGAAAGGTGTTTCAAACTTTTGACTAGGCATACTCACATTTGTTGTACCATTAAGGTTTGTAGGGGATAATGATCCCATGTATGAATGCGAGTGTTGATAATCAATCGGTGTTGTATGGATTTGATAGTTTGGTTGACTTGGATTACTCATGATGTATGGACCAATTTTATTTTCCATGTTCCTCTTGTGTTTTGACCTTATTGCAAAAGTGACCTCTAAGGTTCTTAGGACCAATGATGAGATGAAGGGGAAATGATATGAGTGTTGAACATTTAGGGACTTTGGACCAATGCTACACTTAGGTTTGATTTTGATTGGTTTGATTTGGATAATGAACTTGTAAACCCTAAGATGTTAGATGTGATCTTAGGATGAATTTTTTCAAAGGATTGCTAATTCAATTAAATGTATGAGAAAGGATGCATTCCCATACACCTAACTAAACAAGGTGATTTTGATTTTGATGATTTACCCAAGTCTAGAATGATGTTTCCAAAGCTCTAAATTTGTTTATGGGATGAAGATTTTGGATGGATGATGTGTTTTTTTTTATCCTAAATGATCCTAGGAAGGACTTGTTTACTAGGCCAAGATAGTGAAGAACATGCCTTTTCTCTAAGAGTAATTCAAAATCAAAAGACTAATGTTTGCATGAAAACCATATGACCAAAAGATGCCAAGCACATATGTGGGATCCAATTGATTTAATCTTTGTTCAATGAGTTATTTTTATCACAAACACTTCTTGATTAGGTTTTCAATTGATTGTCCAATGTCCTAATTTTCTTTCATCCCACAAAATGCATTATGCAGAAATCGAGGAAATCAAGGCAAAGGTTTCCTAGTGTTGACCTTAGTAGGAGCAAATTGAGATGAAATCCAAATGCTTTGAAGCCTCTAAGGATACGAATCCTAAGGGCAAGCAATAACATGTGAATTTTTTTAAGGATATTTCCCTCTCCTAAAGGGTTTGCAATTTTGATGATTCATTGAATGTTGGTTTCCCAATGTTTTTGATCAAAGCACTGTGTTTTCAAACTAACTCACAAGCAATAACACCCTAGCTCAATTGGTATGCTTTTCTTAGTGGGCTTGCCTCATGCCCTTCGTAGAAGAGATGATTTTACATGCAACCAAGGAAAGATTATAAAGGTATGTTAAGAATGAAGTCTTAACCTCTATACTTTAACCAAGAACAGACATGGCAAGTAACTTCTTGGAATCTAAGTTCGAATGCACCACTTTGATAAACTCGATGAATGAGTTACTAGGCCACTACAAACAAGGGTTTTATTTTGGACTTTCCATTCGTGGAGATTGACCCATATGACAAGAGTCCCCTTTCAGATCCATCTTGTCAGAATCAACCGCGTGATATTGGCATTTACTCCAATACCCACATTTATATCCCGGTTGGAAATACTCTTGGCTTTAGAGTGTTACTAGTTGAGTCGTTCCCTTGGGTGAGTACTTTTTTCCCAAGGCAAGCCCTCTAAGATAGACAAAAGCGAATAAAATTATTCATAGTTCGATCAACCCTTGTTTAGAAACAAAGGGAGAACATGTGCAATAAATTCATTCACACTCACACAAGATTTTGTTCAATTTTAAATCCAAAAATGAAGCGTGGAGGTGATTGCTTTCTCTTAACCTAAAATCATTAAAAAGGCCTTTTGATTCTCAAGATTTCTAGAAAGCACAAGAGAAGCGAATACATCCTTTTTCGATGAGGTTAGTTTAAGTAATCCATCACAAAACAAAGTTGAACTTGTTCATTTTAGATCCCCAAAACAATAATGAATTTGTTTTAAAGCACCAAAGGACAAATGAGAGTTGTCTTGTTCAATTGTTAACCAAAAAAAAAAAACTCTAGTAAGTTTAGTCCTAATGTTCATTTTAAACCCTTTGCAACAAGAATTCAAAAGTTCTTTTTAAATCCCAAATGAATTTATTAGATCCTAAGCATAAAAAGGATGACAACTTTTCCTTAAGAAGAATAATGAATTCTCAAAAAGTGTTAAACAAACACTATAGTGTTTAAAAACACTTGTTACAATGATGTGATAATGCTTTTTCTTTGGATTCCATGCTCCATGATCCTTTAAAACCTGCAATACAACTTCAAATGTTAGATTACATCAAGAAACAAGAAGATATGAGGGTTAGATAAATGATTAAGCATAAAAACCCTAAAATTTAGACCAAGTTTCATTGTGATTTGACATTAAGTGAAATTTTCAAAATTTTAACTCTATAAAATTTGATAATAAACTACACCATTTGATAGCTATGAGATTCTACCCCATTTCAAAAAAAAATCTTTGAAAAAGACCAAAAACTGACCAAGATACGGCCATTTTAAGTTTGAGTAAAAATGCAAGAAATCAAAGGCGGTGCAGTTTGCAGTGATGTTGTTTGGGATCAAACAGCAATGCTGGGGCTCAAACAGTGACGCTGGAGCCAAAAGTGATGTTGTTTAGGTTCAAATAGCAATGTTGGAGCTCAAACAGCGACGCTGGAGCCAAAAGCGACGTTTAGGGTTTTAAGCAGTGCTATATGGCACTGCTGGGCTACCAATAGCTCTGTTTACTATAAACACATAAAAAAACAAAAAAAACATAGAATTTTGATGAAAAAATGTGATTTAAACTTTTGGTTTGCCCTCCTTCTAGCACCAAATGTAGAACCCTAATCCAAATACCTACAAAACACAATAAATGAATACATTATGAGATCAAATGCAAGTAAGAACAAGGATTCCCCATGAAATCCATTAACAAAACTCAAAATAGGAATGAAGAGAAGAAAATAATGAAAGAACAAGAAAGTAGATTAAACCCTATTGAAAGCAATGCAAACTCTTGATCCCATTGGGGAATTGGTGCCAATTTGATATGAAAATTGGCCCTTTCCCAACTCCAATGATGCAACCTTGATGAATGTTGACGAATGATGATGGTGATCCACTTTGTTGAAGATTCAAGTGTGCTCCATGATGAAAAAATTGCATAACCTAGCTATGGATTCAAAATTATGGATGAAGATTGCTCTAAATTTGAGTATAGTAAGTTTACTCAATTGGTGGATGCCAAAATGAAGAAATGAGCTCTTTACTTATATATGAGATTGAAGAATGAATGTCCAAAATTGAGCAATGTGGGACTAACATTCATCCAATGGCAAGATGCCACTTGTTAACATGTGAATGGAGGAAGCTTGAGCACATTTTGATCAATGTGCAAATTTGAAATTTGAATTTGATGAGATGACATGTTTAGGGGGGATGAAAGATGAGTTAAATGCCAAGTCAGAGACATGTAAGAGACAATGTAAGAGCTTTAAATGCTTTGTTGGATGGACAAGTCCTTTTGGGGGGAGATTTCAAATTTGAGGAATATTCCATCTTTGATGCCCTTTTTGAATGAAAATAGATGATTTATAAATAAATTAAATTGATTTTCATGTGCAAGTTGCAAAATCTAGAGGATTTGAGTGATTAGGATTAAATTAATCAAGATTTGATTAATTTAAGGGGAGATTTAGCTGATTTGACTATTTGATTTAGATTTTAGGATTGAAATAAATCAAAAAGAGATGAAAATGATTAAGACCTAGTTAAATAAATAATTTTGATTTATTTAACCAAAAGGGGTGATATTAGATTAAATTAGATAAATGTTTAATTTATTTAATTTAATTAGATGAACTTTAGAAATTTAATCAAATAATATGGATTATTTAATTAAATAAAGATAGGAAGATGAAATGACCTAGCTAATTACATAGAGATGATTTAATTAAATTGAGGGATTTATTTAATTAAAAGGGGAATTATGATGAATTTAATCAAATAAGGCTATTCGATTAAATGGTTAGAAAGAGGGATAATTTAGGATGAAGCGATGTTAGTAGATCAGGATCGAGTGTGCAATATCAATTTGTATATTTTTGATGTCTACAGAATGAACAACATGCAATGCTACAACTCACCAAACCCTTGAAATAGAAATTGGAAGATATGCAAGTAAATGCTCCAATGGATGTATGCTTAAGAATGCCTAGAATTCTTGAGAATGATTAAGTGAATGAATTAGGGTATTAAGGAAATTAGGAGATTAGAGGATGAAAAATGAGAGGAAAACCCCATATTTATACATGATTATACAAAATTTCCCAAAGATACCACATCATAGGCCAACCTCAAGGTTTAGAAAATAATATCACACCAAAAATTTTAAATAATTTTGATTTTTGAGTCAAGTGGGACTAAGTCACCCCTAATGGCGACTTGGTCCCACTAGGGCATTTTTAATGGGTGTCGGGAATTAAAGTGTATTAAATGATGTTTAACAGGATTATTGTAAAAAACACACTTAATTAGGGCATGTAAGTGTATAAAGGGGTCATTTAAACATAAGAATGGGTCAAATTATTGATGGCAAGCCTAGGAAAGCATGAAAGTTTGTTACAACACTTTAGAATATTGCTTCATAAGTGATAAAAAGAGGTTATTTAGATGAAATATAATAAAAGGGTCCTAGAAAAGTGTGAAAGTGGGTTACAACACTTCACAACACTTTTACAAGACATCATAGAATTCTTATTGATTCACAAGTGTCCAAGACCTAATGTGAATGTGTTTCAACCACATTACAATATTAAATCTAGGAAAACCTAGGCCAACATCCATAAGAAAGACATAAATGAGGGTGAAAATTTCAAGGATACATTTTCTTATGCTACACCCATTCATGGGTTTTCCACGTAAATCCAGTGTTTCATTGCGCATGGTGTTGCTTTGATTTTGTTTATGTTATCTACTTTCTTGATAAATCATTCTAACAGATTAAGGGTTAATTGATTTGATGTGGATCTAAATTTTTGTGATAGTTTTGAAGTTTTAAGGTGTAATTGATTCAACCTCCCTCTTAGTTGTCTTGTGCATTCAACAATTGGTATTAAA
This sequence comes from Sequoia sempervirens, assembly GCA_007258455.2. Lineage (NCBI taxonomy): Eukaryota > Viridiplantae > Streptophyta > Pinopsida > Cupressales > Cupressaceae > Sequoia > Sequoia sempervirens. The sequence continues at coordinate 581,267,571 of VDFB02271358.1, read as the reverse complement.
GCAAGGTTCGTTGGAAGAAAGCTTAACCACTTGAGGTAGATCTAGGATAGCGCACATGAAATATATTCCTGTATTTGATGGAACAAATTATGCATTTTGGAAAACAAGGATTGAAGGTTTTCTAGTTTGTCTTGGATTTGAAATCTAGAAGTATATTGCTTGACTAGGTATACTATACCTGCAAATGGCCCAAGTACTAATGATGAGATCAAAGCCTTTGAGAAAAATGGTAAAGCAAGGTATGCTCTCTTTAGTGTTCTTAATAATTCTAAATTAGTGAAAGTTATGAATGTAAAAACTGCTAGAGAAACTTGGGTAAAGTTAGAAAGCATTGATGAAGGAGATTATAAGGTCAAGCAAGCTAAGATGTAGAATATGAAGATCAAGTTTGAGACCCTACAAATGTCTGAAGCTAAAAACATCACAAGCTACTTGCATAAGGTGGATGAATGAATTTGAGTGGTACTATCTCATAGGAGACACCCCATAGCATTTCAAAGTAATAAATTAATGGATAATGAAAAGATATATTACAAATATGATAAAGAGGGGTGTTGGCAAGAAGTTGAGTCGACTTTTTGGCCAAAAAAAAAGTGTTTTCCCTAATTTTCAGAATTTGACACATTTGACCTCAAAATTTGAAGTGCTTAGAGATGAAATCTTGAAAAAAGTCACTAATCATAAAATGTGGTACTTGGAGTCTAGTTTCCAAGTATGTAATTTATTTCAATACCTAAATGTTACAAATTGATTTTTGATAGGCATTTCTAAAAACCACTGTTTAAAAGTCTCTTTTTTTTACCATACCATGCACATGTACGTCATCCATATTTTGACCTAAATTATCATATTTTTCTAAATCCTTTTGCAAAAAGATTTGTAACTCACTTAAGCACATTTTCAATATTTTTTTGGTTAAATTTTTATTACCCATATTTGTCATTTTGAAAAATCATTGTGTACATCACACATAAGATGACCTAAACTCATCTTTTTGTTATTTTTTAAATTGAAAAGAATTTCCTGAAGTACGTTTTTTGTGCAATTCGTTTTACAAAAACATATTTTAATAAAAAGTTATGAAAATAGTAAAAAACCCTGGCATTTCAAGTGTATGGACCAGTTTCATCATAAATTAATTGAAAAATAGAAAAAATAATCCAATTGTTAAAAGAAATATATATTTGGAATCTGCATTGTCTCATCTATAATGGGTTTAAGGATTTAAGGTTTAACGGTAGAGGGCTAAGGGTAGAGTGGAGAGACATAGGAGTGAGTGAGAGAGTGAGAGTGAGTGAGAGTGAGAGTGAGAGAGAAAGAGAGAGAGAGTTAGAGAGGGAAAGGGAAGAAGGGAAGAGGGAAAGGAGGTAGAGAATTAGGAGGGAATAATTTGAGAGAGGGAAAGAGATATTTAAACATTTTATATGTTAGTAATATTAATTAGTTATATAATATTTTATATATTAGTAATATATATATACATTAACTAAAATATAGAAATAATATTTAAATATTATACATAATAATATAATATATTATATATTAAATTATAAACTATATTGTATATTCTAAACTAGATATATTAAAATAAACTATAAAATATTAATTGCATTTTCTAAATCATATATTATAAAGTGTAAAACATTTTTTAAAATCATATATAAACCAAATTGAATATCCGATTCAAAACGGATATCCAATTCAAAATGGATATCCGATTCAAAACAGATATCCGATTTGAAACGGATATTCGATATTTTTGACAAAGAATTTATAGCCTTGGGATTAGCCTCAGGCTTGCTTTGGTATATGGCTTGGACATGCCAATCCTAAGAAGTCAATGCAAAAAACATGTTTGACAACTCACCTTGTTTTTCTAGACTTCGTCCATGTGGCTGACGACTTTATTTTTAGCCAAAATTGATGAAACAAAAAGGGTTTGTAGAGGAGACTCTCAGCTTTCCACCAATATAAATTATTCTTTCATTTGAATTTAATAAATAATTATTATTCATTTTCTATTAGAATTATGACTAAAGTCCTGATTTATAGGCTGATTGAAAAAGATCTATAACTTTCAAAGGGAATCATATTTTTTGAATCCAAAATATGTGTCACATTCTATGTTTTGCATACTATAGGATTTAAAAAAAAAATGAATTTTATGAAGTTTTGACCAAGTTAAGGTGGTGACATACGAGTTTTTATATTTTTAAAAGTTGTAATAAAAATTCATAATTAATTATTTACTTGGAAAAAAATTACAAAAAATATCACATCCGACATGAGTCCTCTACTTATATCTAAAATATTATAAAAAATATTATCATTTTATTATGGTTAGGGTGGTGAGACACCTACTTCTTATTTTCCCCTAAAATTTAAGTACTCTGCATTGAAATTTCAATTTTTCACCAAATAGACTTTTAAAAAAATAAAATAAACTTAGTATTTTAGAAACTAAATTCAATTTTCCACAGATTCTATTCTTACATATTTTTGAAATAATATAGATAACTTATTCAAATTTTTATGTCAAGTTGCCTAACTCTGATTTTTCTGAATTTTCATTGCCACTTAAGGGTCTATTTTTTCCATGATAATCTTACACATACCCAATTACAAAAAAAGTTAGTGTACATGCATTCATATTAGAATTTAAGAATAAGATTGTACCAAAATATGCCATGCACTCTCAACATGCTCGATGGCTTGATGGATAATTTTGCACATGTAGAAACACATTTCTAGTTGGTACTATACTATCAATGGTTGATTTTGTGCAAAACTATACTCTAGCTTCGCAAGAGGAAATTCAATCACAGTATTGTAATTCAATGCAAGTGGCTATGCTTGTTCATATTGTTTATAGACATGTAGATGATAGCATAGAGAATAATAGAATTTTTTTGAGGGAGTGTCATTTCTATTTAAGTGACAACTGGTTACACTCATCATAGTTTGTTCAATACTGTTTCAATATATTTTATAGAAATTTAAAAGAAAGAGGAATCCAGATGATAGAACACCTCATATGGTCAGATAATTGTATGGGATAGTTCAAGAATGCTCAAATGTTCTATTGGTTAAGTAGGGTTCGGGTGCTGTCATAATAGTGGTTTACAATTCCTGAGAGGAACAAATTTTAGCTGAAATCACATATTTTTAGAAAATATAATGATTTAAGCCTTAAAAAGTTCCATTTTAAGGATTCCAATTGAAGAGGGTTTGATCAAATCACCTTAGATCAAACCCCCTTGGATAGAACCTTGCTAGTTTTAAACCATACCTATAAAAGCATCTCCTTTACACCTATCAAAATGTTGATAAAAAACTTTTGATTTAGATTTTGGGGGATCAAATGAATTCATTTAAAATTTATTTCAAATGATTATGGTATTCCTCATAACACTATCAATGAATATAATTTTAATATGTTTTGGTTTTGTTATGTATTTGTTTTTAAGTTTTATTAAACATAGGTTTTTCATCAAAATGAATTTCTTTGTTCTTCACATGTGGAAAAATAGAAGATTATCAAAAAAAAATTTGAAAAATATGAGTACACTAGATATTGAAGTCCTTGATCCAACAAAAAATAAAAAAAATTGACATATACAAAAAGTTAGATTTGAATTGTAATTCGTTTGACTTTGAAACTTGATTAAGGAAAAAATATTCAATAAAAACTATCTAACCAAGTGAAAGCACTAGATATCAGAGTTACAAATATAAATTTGAAAGAATTAGAATTTTATCCTTCATGGAAAAAAGGTTATGCGTTATACGGTGTGCGTCACTTTTTAAAAATGTTATTTTCTGAAAAAAATCTATTTTCATGGGAGATGAAAAAAAGTGCAATTTGATTCAAAAATTTTGAAAAAAATATTTTTAGAATCTACATACAAAATTTGATGAGACTCTAGTTTGCACCATCTTCAAATTCCTCATAGTTTAGCCGTTATAGGTGCCCGAATGTGAAGATTTAGTTAAAAATAATAATTTCAGTGTCCAGCTTGGCCAAAAATTGTAAACCACTATTATGGGATCACCCGTTCACAAGGAACTTAATGTCCAAAATATGTGAAGTTTTTTTGAAGCTGGGCATGGTAAAGGAGAACATGATGGAGTTGGTGCATGTGTTAAAAGAATTCTTGCTAGAGAACAATTGAAATTTGAGGATGCAGTAAAATTTAAATATGCATGTGGGATTATGGATTGGTGCAATACAAGATTATCTACACTTGGTTCAAGTGATTACTCTATAGTTCATCGATTCTTTTGGTTGGTTGAAGAAGAGAGCATTCTACTTAGACTTGACTGTGAGACAATCATTGGATCTACTAAATGGAATTCATTTAAGAGTTCAAATGCAAGCACATGGACTATCTAGACAAGGGATCTTGCATGTTTTTTGTCAATTTTGTATCTCAGGAGATTGGGAAGCATGTGAAAATATAGAATGGGTTGAAGAGAGGAAGAAAATATCATTGACACCTGCACAAGCACATGATCAATAGAAAACAATAATTGAAGACAATGATCAAGTGTTTTCATTAGAAGACTATGACCGTGTTTCAAACCTTGTACAATAAGGTAATTTAATTCAATTTATTTCATTTTATACTTCACTTTATTACTATTTTTTAATACTAAATTATTTATTTATATACATTTGAATGGATGTATGTAGATTGGTCAAATTATATGGACATGTGCAAGTTATTAAATCATTTTTTTTTTGCATGACATGTGTATGTTGTTGTTGCACCTAAGGGGAAATAAGAGGAAACAAAATATTGGTTGGCTCGTTGTGTGGAGACTAAACATAAGTTAATAAAACCTCAAGAAGATGATGATGGCTATCATTATCGAATAGGTACGGTGATCTCCTTAAGATATCCCCTTAAGCAAATTTTGATAACAAGTTTTTGATCCCCTTAAGAAAATTTTGAGAACTTATTTGATCCCCTTAAGAAAATTTGGAGAACTTATTTGATGATGGCTATCATGTTATCCAATAGGATCAGTTGTGGTTGTTGGCACTTGGCTACGAAAAAAATTGGTAAGGAAGAATGGTCTACGTGCATTCAAAAATTATGAAACACATAAGAAGATTATACACTACTCACATTTGGTGGTGGCAACAAATTTAAAACTAGATCGATATCATCGAAGACCTACAAATAAAGAGTTATGGACAATTTCTATGGAAGAGCATGAGAAAATCATAGATGTGTTGCAAAAAAGAGAGGATGAAGATGGAACAATGGAATAAGTAAATACAATTAAATATAATTTTAGTTTTATATTATCCTTTTAAATAGATTAAATACATGTTTTGATATTGCTTGTGTGTTATTAGTTGTAATTGATTTAAATTGTCCTTTTATATCCTTAATCCATCATCACAAACTCATCCCATACTTTGAGACAAAAAGGAGAGTCCGCGCAAATTCAACCTAGACAACATGGAATACTTTGTAAAAATGGGTAATTATTAGTTAAATTATATTTAAACACATGTTTTGATTATATATTGATATTGCTCGTACATTAATAGTTAAAATTGATTTATTATCCTTTTTTGTATCCTTAAGCCATCATCACATTGATCTCATACATTGAAATAAAAAGGAGAGGATGTATATTCAACCTACACACATGTGTGGAATACTTTTAAATATAGGTACTTTAGTTGTGTACATATAGATAGTTTTATATAAATTTAAATAATGTATTTTTTAATGATTTCATTGATATTTCTTGTACCACTTTGATATTAGGTGGCATGAAGACCTACTACATTCCAGGCACAAGTTTCAGATTTTCTTGAGATGGCATAACCTAATTTTATAAAAATTGTTTTGATTTGACATATATGTACATACATACATACACAATTACACATTTTGTACAAGTTTGTATACATTTACATACACAATTATGTGCTCTATACTTTTATGTATCGAAATCAATATTCTATATATTTTGTTTGTTAAATGTGCATGTTTTCCTACTTTGAAACTTTAAATTTGATTGTATAATCACTAAATATCATGTATTTTTTTGTTAAATCAATTATATCAATTGCAATTAAATATGAGACATGTACTTTGAAGTATTCCATCCCCTTAAGACATCCTATTAGGACATATCGTAAATATTATACTTAATTATATCATTTGTTATGATGAATCACCCTACTTTGAAACTTTAAATTTGATTGTATAATCACTAAATAACATGTATATTATTGTTAAATTTTGTTTCCTTGGGAAACTTCACCAAATTTTGACAACTTATTTGATCCCCTTAAGATGTCATATTAGGACCCCTTAAGACATCATATTACAACATGAATTAAATAGACATTGACACTATTTAAATTGTATAGAATGTGATTGTTATGATGAGTCATCCTAAATTCTAAGTTAATTATATCAATTGTGATTAAATATGAGACATGTACTTTGAAGTATTTCATCCCCTTAAGACGTCCTATTAGGACATATCCTAAATATCATACTTAATTATATCATTTTTTATGATGAGTCACCCTAAAGTCTAATACTTGTTTATATCACTTCATATTTGTGCTTAATTATACTCTTCTTTGATCCCCTTAAGATGTCGTATTACGACCCCTTAAGACATCCTATTAGGACCCCTTAAGACATCCTATTACTACATGAATTAAATAAACATTGACACTATTTAAATTTATAGAATGTGATTGTTATGATGAGTCATCCTAAATTCTAAGTTAATTATATCAATTGCAATTAAATATGATCCATGCACTTTGAAGTATTTCATCCCCTTAAGACGTCCTATTAGGACATATCCTAAATATTATACTTAATTATATCATTTGTTATGATGAGTCGCCCTAAAGTCTAATACTTGTTTATATCACTTAATATGTATACTTAATTATACTCTTCTTTGATCCCCTTTATACATCGTATTAGAACCCCTTAAGACATCCTATTAGGACCTCTTAAGACATCCTATTACGACATGAATTAAATAAGCATTGACACTATTTAAATTGTATAGAATTTGATTGTTATGATGAGTCATCCTAAATTCTAAGTTAATTATATCAATTGCAATTAGATATGAGACATGTGCTTTGAATAATTTCATCCCCTTAAGACATCTATAGGTGAAGATGTTTTCTATTATTTGATTTGTATTTTAAAATCATTTGGTTTAGGATGATGCCAATTACATGGAAAATTGTAGATTAACTTAGTTGTCTCTTTTGATAGAGGATGTGACTCCCATTCCATCAGACAGAACCAAAAGAAAGGGTGGACATAAGGGAAGAAGGCTATAGTATTTTTGTTGGATGCTATTATTTGTTTTGACAGCTTATAAATTAATGGTTTTTGTGGAACATGAGGTCAAGAGGACTTTTCTTTTCTTAAGTTTTCTCTAGCACTTTGCATGATTTGTAAATATGGGAGTACATGATTTAATTTCAAAACTTTATCCTATTTTTGGATAGTTAAGTTGTGTGATTGTTCTTTAATTTTATGTTGTAAAAGAACTAGGAAATATGATGTATACTTACAAAACAATTTTTTTGGCAAACCTTGTTGCATTTTGATTGGTATTTATGTTTAACTTTTATAGAAATTATTAATACTTTTGTTCTCTAATCTTGTATGGTAATTTTTATTTTTTTAAATTTCATCCTTTGTGGTATATAAACGGATTGCTTATGTTTGTAGATTATGATTTATTTTCTTATTTTATTAGATAACCTATGTATTAGGACCCCTTAAGACATCCTATTAGGACTCCTTAAGACATCCTATTAGGACATGAATTAAATAAGTTCATTGACTAATTATCAATAATTATCATGTATATATCATGTATGGAACACTAAATTTGTAAAGTACAAATATTGAAATGTCATTAATTTCAACTTTAATTTCATATTTGTATTTAATTTCACATTAATGTCCTATTAATGTCTTGGCTATGAATCTTTTGGAAAGTACAAATATGTCCCATCAATTACATATTAAAATTTCACATAAAATGCATAAATACACATGTGTAAATAAAAATTAAACAATAATAAAGTCCATTACTTACAATATATCAAGTACATGAAACCAATATATATTAAGTCCATCAAAGTATAGCCAATGAAATAAAGTCCATGAAACAATATATTAAGTCCATGAGAAACCAAATATGTAGTCCATGAAATAATCAAATACAACCCATGAAATCATCTAACTCATATCGTCTCTATAATCAAGAGACCTCTTCACACCATGTAGACTACACGGATGACCTGAACTGCTTTGTACAAGAGAAATAAAAATGAAATCAGATGTAAGACAATCAAAATTGATTTAATGATAATTTAATTTATAATTCACCATAAAATTAAAGTACCATGATATTTGACTCTGCATGCTCCGATTCACCTGGACCAACCTCTAAATTCTCTGAATCAATCTACATATATACAAGAGAAAAAAAGTTGAAATTAGATGTAAGTCTACAATTAAAAAATGATTTAATTTATAATTTATCATATTTAAATTGTACCGTAAGAGGTTGTGCACCCTCTATTCCAACATATGTTTGTACATGCTCAACTACAAGATGTGTCTCATGCTATAAAATAAAAAGAATTTAACATGTACGAGCTCATATATATATATATATATATATTCAACTTTAAATTTAATTAAGTTATTCACAATGTATAATTTGTAATTGACTTTAAATATAATCAAAAATTTAAATTATCATGATATCTAGCTGCTCTGTGAAAGGAAGTTGGGTGATCAAAAATAGCTTCCAACACTAATATAATCACGAGAGAGTTACAAAAAAAAAAAAATTAACACCTTTTACTATTACAATATGAGATACACATGGAGAATAAAGAGTAGGACAACAAGTACACAAATGCAACAACAACAAATATATGTGGGGAAAACCCTTTTGGGTAAAAACCCCCACCCTCCAAAAGCATAGTACTATTGTATTACTTAAAATAGGAGTTACAATACATCACCAAGTTCATAACCTTCTTCAACAAGTGCTTCAACATGAACACCTATTCTGGAGTGATATTGGCAGCACTTCATTACCCGCAAACAAACTATGCCTTCTACAACACAAGGCACTCAATAAATAGAGTGATATAAGCTTCAAGAAGAATCTAGAAGGTGATGCAAGTCCAAATCCACATGGAACAATTTTCAATGCCTTAGACATGCATTTGGACACGTGTGACATATTCCCTTACACCTCCGACAAGTGTCAAACATGCAAATATTCTTTTTCCAAGCTTGGAAGCCTAGAATATGCTAAAAATAGGCTATGAAAGATGCCTTACATATCTTACAACTGTCATAGAATATGTCATAGCTGATAGCACTTATAGATGTAAGAGAATCTATCATAACTGACTAAAAAATAGTTGATTCTCTTGCATCCTATCATAACCCAACTTGGGCGCCAACTTTCACCCATGCATTCAAAGATGCCTTATGACACATCATAAAATCTATCATATGTCATAGATTCCAAAGTGGGACACCTATGTCCACTTGGGATGATGATGTGTCATCTAGTCACCTCCAACAAGGATTCCACCCAGTTGGTGGGTCCTAATTAATGACATGACATCATAGGCAATTAAATAATACAAATAAATAGATTAAATTACGACAAATAAATCAATGTTAGGACTCTAAGGTTGAGACACCTTAATCCCAACACTCGGCATGTCCTCCTTGAGGTGTTGTGACCTAAACAGGGTCGAAAGTGGTACTAACAAAGTCCTACAAGGTCAAATTTAAAGCACATATACTTGAATTAGGTTAAATTATATATTCACGTTTGCACACTTTGTGTAGAAACTTTTTTAAACAACCTGAAATTCAGATGCCTCACGGGTACACATGATCTAATGTTTTTCTAATCCCCATTCTCATTGTTGTGTCAACCTAGACATACATATAGACATTTAACACTTATAATATTTACAAGTGTACATGCACATTTGATACATAGTGAATTTAAAATTCATAAGTGTAAGTATAGTAACAAGTTAAATAATTTACAATATAAATGTACCTGCACCTAATGTGAGTCACTTGACAATGGATGGTTGCTCGACAAGCCCTCAGGTGGAATCAACATGGAAGTCGATGGAGTCACCTAAACCAACTTAAATATTTAAAACATATGTTCATGATTTCAAATTACAAATTAAAAAGTCACTTAGTTAAAAAATTATTTCATATATAATTTAAAAAATTGAAATCAAAATACCCCATAAGGGTTGCTGACTAGCATTGGTGTCAACATATGTACTCGAGGAGCCTATGATTCCCCTATGGTCAGTGTCATCTACACCAAATAGTTTCATTGTTAAAACATGTTACAATTATTTTTTCATATATATGTTCATTAAAATTCTTATTTAATTCAACATGTAGATGCATATTTATATCTATTTCACAATGTCTATAGGGTGATGCTCTGTAATAAGAAATTATATGAATGAACTTATGCGACTAGATGATCCACTAGAATCTCCATGTCCACCCGAATTGGGTGTGGCCTAATCAGGTCCATAGCATAATTGTTGGCAAATAGTACATACATGGGGTGTCGACACTCATGGAGTTGTACTAGGACCAAATCCATAGAATTATCCTCCATTGTCATGGTCTCTAGGCTCCCGTTCTGCCACCGCAGTAGCATGCTCATCAAGGTTTCCTACAAGCATACGTAGAGATACTAGTGTGGATATCACCACACGTTGATGCACAGGTGCAGGAATGGCAAGACCAAGAGGAATAACAAGGGGTTGTGCATGCACGGGGCATTGGGGATCAACCCTTTCCCCTAACTTCTATTGTGGCATACTACCACCAACACCCTGAAATGATTTAAAATTAAAATAATTGGGATTTTTCCCCAAAAAAAACTCTATATATATAGCTTCCTCAATAAACATAATGGGACCTCCAGATTAGCGTGTGGTGGATTGTCAAATACCATCCACCATTGATCCCAAAAATGTGCACTCATCTGTGGATGTATACACTACCTCATGGATATTCTAGATTTAGTTGCAGGAATGGGTTGGTGAGTATTAGGGTCAATAAAATAAGGTGCTAGATGGGATTTTATTATTTTAAGGTTTAAGATTTTTTTATATGAGAGACCATCTACATAAAATTATCTCATATCTTCCCTATCTCGTTGATGCCTATCTAAGTCAAAATCAATAGACCTAATGGCATCGACAACATTTTGCATTGTAGATGAAAAACGTCTCACATGTGGTGGAATCAATGCTTGACTTTGCATAGCATTGATTTGATTTTGAATGGATGCCACATTTTCATTGATCTATGCTCACAAGCAAGCCTCATTGATTCCAGCTAGTGGTGGAGGTGGGATATGAGGTGGACGGGGTGGGGGTGGGGGTGGAGGGAGAGGTGGAGGGGGAGGGGGTGGAGGTGGAAGTTGTTGATCAGGAGTGGGATTAATGATATCATCAATATAAAATTGATCCATGATGATATATATAAGTGTTCACCTGCATTAAATTATACAAAATTAACATACAAACTTACAAATTACAAGAAATAGTTAAATTTTAAACATACATGCAAATTTGTTTAAATAGGATGTGCATAAATATACATACAGATACATACATTGATTCAACTTGAGCATGTACATAAAAATTTCAAAAATTAAGATACATACATTTAAAATAAAAAATAGGATGTATAATGCATGCATACATCATTCAACTTTACCACATGTGTACATACAAATTTCAAAAATTAAGATCTAAAACTATGTAATTTTAATACATGTACATACTAAAAAATAAACTTAAAATATTCACAAAAAGCTCATTTATTTCTAAGGCATGTAAATTACATTTTTCCAATAGGAGAAATTATGATAGTAGTCATAAATTATATTATTAAATAAATTCATCATTATACTATTATATTCACCAATTCAACACTAAAAAATATCCATCCAACCAAATTCATAAATTCATCACTAAAAATATCCATCCAACCAAATTCATAAATTCATCACTAAAAATAGGTCCATCCAACCAAATTCATTTTATTCATCACTAAAAATATCCATCCAACCAAATTCATAAAATCATCACTAAAAATATCCATCCAACCAAATTCATAAATTCATAAATTATAAGATCATCTTAATTTATAAAGTGTTGCGGCTCTCCACTGCATCTCTTCATTTCTTTGTGTTTTCCTTTTCAGAATCAGAATTTCTCCTCTCCTCTAGCCATCATCGATGCTCATCTAAGACCACATCCATGGACCTAATAGCATCAACAACATTTGCATCGTAGATGCAAACTGCCTTAAAGGTGGTGCGATACATTCTTCATTCTAAATAGTGTTGATTTGATCTTGAATGGATCTAACATTGGCATTGATCCATGCTTGCAAGTGAGCACCATCGAATTTAGGTGGTGGAGGTGGGGGGTTATGAGGTGGAGTGGGTGGAGGTGAAGGTGAAGGTGGTGGAGAGGAGGGCATGGAGGTGGATTACGGATACCGTCATTATTGAATTGATCCATCATCTCTAAGATATAAGTGAACCTGCATTATATTTTTAATTTCAAAATGTAAGATACATGTTTAGGAAATACCCTTAAAGCATTCAATATAAATGGCCTAATTGAATACAAATGATAAAATGTGTAAGCCTCATTTATGTCTCAGGCATGTTACTTGAATGAAAAAACAATTAACTATTAATAGGATGGTTGAAGGGGATCTATGTATTAAGGTCCTAAGACAAAATGAACTGGCTTAAGGGAATAAAATTTGGTGAAGTTTCCCAAGGAAACCAAATTTCATTAAGGTCCTAGGACAAAATGAATGCTTTAGGGTTTAGGGTTTAGGGTTTAGGGTTTAGGATAATAGGATGGCTTAAGGGGATCTATGAATTAAAGTCCTAGGACAAAATTTGGTGGATTTAGGGTTTAGGGTAATAGTATGGCTTAAGGGGATCTATGTAGTAAGGTCCTAAGACAAAATGGCATGGCTTAAGTGAATAAAATTTGGTGAATTTTCCCAAGCAAACCAAATTTCATTTAGGTCCTAGGACAAAATGAATGTTTTAAGGTTTAGGGTAAGAGGATGGCTTAAGGGGATCTATGAATTAAGGTCCTAGGACAAAATGATGGATTTAGGGTTTAGGGTAATAGGATGGCTTGAGGGGATCTATGTAGTAAGGTCCTAGGACAAAATGAAATGGCTTAAGTGAATAAAATTTGGTGAAGTTTCCCAAGGCAACCAAATTTCATTAAGGTCCTAGGACAAAATGAATGCTTTAGGGTTTAGGGTTTAGGGTAATAGGATGGCTTAAGGGGATCTATGAAGTAAGGTCCTAGGACAAAATGATGGATTTAGGGTTTAGGGTTTAGGGTTTGGAGTAATAGGATGGCTTAAGGGGATCTATGAAGTAAGGTCCTAGGAAAAAAAAATTGATGGCTTAAGGGGATCTATGAAAGTAAACTGTAAATAATGAAGCACTATCTTTCTCAAGTCTATGTGTTTACTAAAAGTTAATATTTTAAAGGGTCTTCAAAAGACCTTGTAATGTTCTATAAGTTTTTTATTGGTTGAGCTACTCATGATATAACTACAATGTTAGTTACACTTTGAAACATAAAAGGCTTCCAAAATGAGTTCCTTCCAAATAATGGACTTGATAGAACCTGAAAAATGTTGAAGGCTCTAGGCTATAGTTTAATCACTAAATATTGAATGTATATTATTGTTTTAAATTTGGTTGCCTTGGGCAACTAAACCAAATTTTGAGAACTTCTTTGATCCCCTTAAGAAATTTCATATTAGGATCGTTAAAGACATCAGTTTAGGGTTTAGGGTAATAGGATGGCAAGTAACCTGAGGTTAATATTTTTGATTCATCACATATGCAAGAACATTAGTTTATGAATATTTTTGAATTTATGAATAGACTGACTATTTCCTTAGATTACTTATATGATCAAGGAATTAAGCACACATATAAATTAGCCCACTTTTGACAGTTTAGGATAGTCTAGATATGGTCTACCCTTGAATTTATAGAAATGTGTATATTTAGAGAAAATCAAAATGTGTCTTGACATGTTGTTGGAGCTAGATCTTAAAATTTGGTTATTGAATCCTTGATTAGTATTGGTAATTTATATCCCTTCCCTAATCGTCTTTGAAGTCTATGAATAAAAGGATTGGAAATATAGCCTATGACCATAGTTGGATTGATTTTCTATCTAGATTGAAATGCAATCATCCATAGTAAATTTGAGGATTGTTAAGCATTCAAGCATAGGGAAAAATGATTGATTGATCCTAAACTAGCTACATTATTCTTGGGAACAAGGTCAACAAAACCCTTAAGAGGTGAGTCAATGTAGATTTATTTTAAGAGTATTTTCCCATATAATTATTGAGTAATGATCTTTATATCGTGGACCAGGTTTTATAATGCTCTAGCTAGATACCTTGCAAACATGGGTTTGAGCCTAGGCTTCACACATATGTTTACTCATTGAAGATCAATAAAAATAGTTCATATATATCACTACCATGTAAGTATATGAGTGATCATAAAATTATTTTGAGGTCTCTACTCTTCTAGTCAGGAAATTTAACTATCTACTCAGTTTTTTAACAATCATGGTTTAAATTGTAACATATTTTGGCATAGTATCATGTGTTGTAAGATAGTATGAATCATAATAGATACATAAGGTCCATATTATTAACTCAATTAAGGTACCACATACAATTACCATTTAATTGGCCATTAGAAAACAATATAAATCATACAAATGAATTTAAAACATACTTATCTCCATACAATGTAAATGAAATTTAAAACATAAACCAATGCAAATGAATTTTTTCCATTTTCAAATATCCAAGCATGAAATCAAGGTTTTCAAATCTACAATTTTTTTTGTTTTCAATTCCAATTTAGGGTATTCAAATGCAATTTTTTTGGTTTGAATTCAATTTAGGGTTTCAAGAAGCAATTAGGGTTTTCAATGCAATTTTTTTTGTTTGATTTCAATTTAGCGTTTGAACAAATGCAATTTTTTTAATTTCAATTTAGGGTTTCAAAAGCAATCGGGTTTTCAAATGGAAATTTATTTTTCATTTCAATTTAGGGTTTTCAAATGGAAGTTTTTTGGTTTCATTTCAATTTAGGTTTCCAAATGCAATTTTTTTTGTTTGATTGAACAAATTAGGGTTTCAATACGTAAAAAAATTTCTTTGGTTACGATTTAAGGTTGATGCTTTTGTTTCTTTTCAATATCTGAGGGTTTCGTTTATGTTTTCTTTTGATTTCTACAAATCAGCATTTCTTCGATTATAAATAAATATGAATGCCAAAAACTCCATAAAGATTGAAAAAATACATACTAAATCTAGCTTTGTATTAAAATTTTCAAAAAAAATGGGCTCGAGCTCATACTTGGAGGTCATTGTATATTTTCCTCAATCGAGATCTTGTGCACAATGAAAATCACTACGTTTTGTTTATTTAAAAAAATAAATACCACTATAAAACAGGATCCCATTTTTTACAAAACAAGGATCCTGATTTTTACAAATTGGGATCCCGATTTGTAAAAAGCGAGATCTTGTTTCCTGGTGGTCGGCTCAGGACACCATTAGTAAACAGGATCCCATTTTTTAAAAAAATGGGATCTCGCTTAGATTTTAGGCTCAAGACCCTGAACCTAAACGGGATCCTGTTTTATTGAAACTAATTTTGGATTTTTGCCTAAGGCATAAACTTCCATGTTTCGTGGACTCATCTTTGTGCTTTTACCTAGAGATGCTAGCTATAATGCATGTCTTGGAGAGTTTTCAACAATACCTAGTGTGTGGAAGATTTGTTGTCAAGACAGGCCATAACAGTCTAAAATTCTTTCTAAACCAACAAAATTTGAATGATAGGCAACAAAAATGGGTAAGTAAAATACAAGCATAAGATTTTGATATCAAATTTATCAAGGGAAAAAGGAATATTTTCATGGATGCACTCTCTGGGAGACCCACTCTATGTCATGTATCCATTACATCAACAGACTGGAAGGAGTCAATCATGGAGGAATATGTCAATGATCCTTTTGCTATTGAAATTCTGGAAGGTCTTGAAAAGGAAGAATAGTATGTGGTGTCAAAACGTCTAATTCTCTTCAAGAATAGAGTGTTCTTGGTTTCTAGATCTAAGGTGAAAGAAAAGATATTGGAAGCCTAGATCATAATGCACCCATGGCAGGGCATCTCAAGTTCTACAAAATCTACTTGCAGATCAGAAAAAGGTTCACTTGGAAGGGCCTTAAGGAGGATGTTCTCTCATACATCAAGGAATGCACATCACATGTCAACAAAACAAGGGGAAAAAATAGTTTCCATCAGGGTTGTACTATATCCTCTCCCCATTTCAAAACATAAATGGGAGAGTATCTCCATGGATTTCATCATCAGATTACCTAAAGTGCAAGGCAAAGATTGCATTTATATGTTGTAGTAGATAGATTGTCTAAGCATGCTCATTTATTTGCCATCTCTAATGACTATAAAGTTCTACAAGTTGTAGAACTATTTTTTAAGGATTTTTTTCAGTTGCATGGACTACCCAAGAACATTGTTAGCAACAAAGAGTTGGTTCCTCAATACTTTTTGGAAGGATTTCTTCCATTTGCTAGGCACCAATCTCACCCCTAGCACAAGATATCATCCACAAACTGATGGGTAAACTATAATTGTAAACAAGTGGCTAGAAGTATACTTGAGGAATTATGCCACCAATCAATAGGCAGCTTGGATCAAATGGTTGCATTTGGGAGAGTATTTCTACAACACAACTCGTCACATGTCCATTGGCATGTCTCCATTTAGAACACTCTATAGATATGATGTAGTAACCTTTACAAAGCTAGTTCTCATAGACAGTCAAGTTTCGATAATAATTGATTTGGTAAATCAAAGTCAAGATATTTTGAGAACTCTCAAGGATCATCTACAAGTTGCCTAGATTCAACAAAAGATGTATGCAAATATGAAATGCATAGAAAGGTCATTTGAGGTGGGAGATATGATCTTTATAAGATTACAACCCTATAGATAATCGCCCATCAAGAAAGGTGGAGTAGTGAAGCTCAAGCCTATGTTCTATGGGCCATACAAGATAATCCAAAAATTTGGAGAAGTTGCTTATGAGGTGGAGCTTTTAGTAGATAGAAAAATCCACAATATCTTCCATGTTTCATGTTTGAAGAAGGTTTTGGGATTGAATATATCTCCTTTTGTTGAGTTACCACCACTTGATGATGAGGGGAAACTCATTCTTATTATGGAAGTTATGGTTAATACTAGGGTCAAAAATCTAAGGAACTGAAATATAACTAAGTATCTTGTTCGTTGGAAAGATTTTCCAATTGAAGACAATTCTTGGGAAGGGAATGACATTCTAGACCATCTACATTTGTATTGCTTGAGGATAAGAAATTTTGGGAAGGGAAGATTTTTCATGTCCTTTTTTGGGGGAAGACAATTGTAGAGTGGAATCTGAGAATCCTACTGCATTCCTCTACAAGAGCACATCCTAGTTTGTTATTTAGAAATTAACATTTGCAATAACAACCACACATCATATCTAGATCCCATGGGAAACATGCCATATACTAGGAATATATCACCATTAGAAAATTGTCAATCCAAGATTGATGTACCAAAACATAATTTATTTTAGGAATCCCTCCACATTCCTCCCCGGAAGCATATTTTGGTTTACATTTTGGAACATAGCATCCATGATGACAACTACACATCACACCCAAATCTCATGTGAAAGGAAATTAGCTACCAGAAAGATATTGTTATCAGAAGATGGTTGTGTTAGGAAAATGACACCTACTTCAACAGTGATAATGGATAAGATGTACCTTTGAATCATGCGACATCAATTGCAAAGTTTCAGGATGAAGGAAGGTTCCAAGGAAGTGTGTGGATAGGTTTGTAGGGTGGCACACTAACTCCAAAAGAATCTACTTTGGCCTTATGACTAACCTAATATAGTGTATGAAATTAAAATTTTAAGCGTTAGCATCATTTTGGCTCAGGGCCAACCTATTCCTTAAGGGAAATTGTTAGCATATAAATGTAGGGAGTCAATTCATGTAAGGGGATCAAATCATTATGTCATTCTATTGTATTTCGTGTTCTAATTCCTTTTGTGGACGAAAACCAATAGGGGTTTGTGTTCATTGGACGAAAATCCACTATTCACTAGGATCAAAGGATGAAACCCCTTTGGTTCCTAAGGGCATTCTCATTCATGGATTGCATCTGAACTTTAAGGATTTTGTAAGGAAGTTAGTAATATGATTTTTGATATGTGGTAACCTTGTATATCATTTTGGATCATTGTTGTGAGTTGTAATTGATCTATCATTTATGTGAATGAGATTCTGAAGTTTATCAATTTGTTGGAGTATTATCTTTGTGTTCATATGTTGATGTGTATTGAATACAATATGCAAATCAATCTTTGTTAAAATAATGCATTAGGACATTACAACACACTTTATGAGGGATTGATTCAATGCGTTTTGAAATCTCAAGGGTCAAGTATGCAAGTGCCAAATCTATACCATGCCCATACAAATGACACGAGACATTGACATAGAAAATTCAAGATGGATAATAAATTTATATGGATGCCTTCATGGATAGATGTAATAAGTGAATAATTTGGGCGAATATATTGGAATCCATGTGAGTATGGATAAGGTGGGAAATAAGTGTGTAGGAATGTGTGGAAGAGGATGAGTAATGGTATGAAAGAATAAACCCAAATTTGTACAAGAATGTTTCATTTATTGATATATAAATATTGAAAATATTATATCAAAATAAATAAAAATTGATATAGATATGCAATTTTCACGATTACACTATATATATTATATGCACACACTTACTCATCCACTTTTAATTACCCTATAACATGGAATGCCATGATGCTTTATAATATTTTATTAATATAAGATGTCACATTAATAGAACCTTCTAACTATGTTTTGCTCGCCAAAAAAAAATTAAGAAATTAAAACGATAGGATCAATGTCTCATCGATATAATTTATAGTGATGGACAATCATATAGATTGCCCTCTAGTTTTATTATTGAATATTTACATCTAAATTTACGTAAAATAATCATAACCCCATTCCGACCTTGTCGTTTTAAACAAAGGATTTCGCAGCAATATTGTAAAATCAAAAGCAGAAGACAAAACGAGATCATCAATACTTTGTGCTTCCTATCTATAGAGAAAAAATAAGAGTAGATTGTTTTCAAACTGTGGATACAAAATTCTGCTTTCAGGAATTGTGCAAGAAATGGATATCCAGGCTTCAATTCATAGTCAAACAGAGTTCTCCCTTGAGTTTTCAAAGGAAGCACTACAACTAAGTGCAGACAAGAACTCTGTTTTTTCTCCAGTGAGCATATCTGTGGCATTGAGTTTGGCTGCAGGTGGAGCAAAGGGCACAACACTGAACCAGTTTTGCACTTGTCTCAACTTCAAAGATGTCCATCAATTGCATCAACTTTCTTCTCATCTTATCAATATAGTTTTGGCAGATGGAAGTGCCAGCGGAGGTCCCCATCTGACATTTGTGAATGGGGTATGGGTGGAGCAGTCCATGACCTTGAAGCCCAATTACATAGATGTTGTGAAGAATCAGTATAATGCTGCAGTTAGCTCAGTAGATTTTATCAATAAGGTATATGTTTTTCTCTGATCCTCAATTCTGTGCATTCCTTTACCTTTGGTGTGTAAGACAATGACGTGTGGCAGTCCCAAAATTTATTAACGTGGGAGGTGGATTCAAGTGATTTTAGTCCACTTCGCAGTTCAATGTTTTTGAATCCCCAATTCAATGAAATTCTCTGTTGTAAAGTAGTGGATTGTCATTGTGTAAGGAACCTTGGAGGGTGCCTTATACATAATATGGGTATGAGGGTAATGTAAATTTTATTTAATTAATATTCAGTTTTCTCTGTTTCTGATATCAACATTCAACGGTTTGTTTATCGTGGATCAATCTTCAAAGGTCTGAGATATGTGTTCTTGTCATTTGAAACACACATGTGCCTGATTTCTTGCCATTTTGTTGACTTTTATTAGGCAAACGAAGTTATAATGGAGGTGAATAAATGGGCAGCAAATGAGACCAGGGGGAAGATAGAAGAGTTCCTTTCACCTGATTCTGTAGATGAAAATACCAGGCTGATTTTGGCAAATGCCTTGTATTTCAAGGGCACATGGCAGAAAGAATTCGATTCCTCTGCAACAAAAGAAGGTACTTTTAATTTGCTTAATGGGGAGAGTGTGCAAGTACCCATGATGACAACTAAAAAGAATCAATTTATTAAAATAGTTGATGATTGCAAAATCCTACACCTTCCCTATTTCCAAGGACAGGACAAGCGGTCCTTTTCCATGTATATTATATTGCCTAATGATATCAGTGGTCTGCCTGAACTGGAGAGAAAGCTTGATCTTAATTTTCTTGAGAACCATCTTTCCCAAGGAAGTGAGGTGAAGGTACGTTCCTTTCAGCTACCTTCCTTCAAGGTATCTTCCAGTGTTAATGCAACTGAGATTGTGAAAAAGATGGGACTGGTCCTGCCCTTTACTGATGATGCAAATTTTGACGACATGGTTGAGTCTGTGAGTGGGCATCTCTTCATTTCAGATGTTTTTCACAAATCATTTGTGGAGGTTAATGAGGAGGGCACTGAAGCGGCAGCTACCACTGCACTCAAATTTAGGAAAAGTTGCGCAATCATGTACCCAATTGAGGACTTCATAGCTGATCATCCTTTCATGTTTTTGATTAAGGAAGATAAAACTGGAGCCATATTCTTTGTTGGGCACGTATTGAATCCATTGAAAAGTTAGTCTTTGTAGAATTTCGCCATCCAATAGTGCTTAAAATCAGCTTACAGAAGAGAGATAGAATATAATTATGAACAGTAATGATGCTTAGCTATTATGAAATAGCCAGGTTAAAAGTTATGGACTAATTTCGTTACCATTATCGGTGCTTTTTGTACTACGTATTGTGGCTCTAAGTCAGGTCTGTTGGGTGTATTTCAGGGAAAATATTGTGATTGGTGTGTTTCTTGACGTCCATTATCTCAATTCCTTAGTTAATGGCAACTTCACACTTTGTGTACATTCGACGAGTATGTACACAGATTGTAAAAATTGAACTCTTCTTTTATAAAGTACTATGTTTTATGAAACTCCTTGAAGTATATAGGGCAAACACTCCACCTGTGTTCATACCAATAAGTAATAAATGAAAACCGATTAAAAGTAAGATAGACTCTGAAACTTAAAAATATTCCGTAAATTTAGTTGCAATTCTTTTAAATTCAATTGTAATTTATGGTCATCTTATAGGATCTTCGATATGAAACAAAGAAATACGGTATTACATAATCTTGATAGCATATTGTGTTTTGATAATGGTTGGGAGTAATTTAGGTGGGTTCAATCTAGATAGTTGATTAGGAAATTGTTGAGCAATAAATATTTTATCTGTAAAATCAATATATAGTAGTTATGGAAGTTTATTCTTTTACCCACCACTACATTATAATTATATTTTCAATTTTATATAATAAAAAATAACACAAAAAAATTAGAGAGATAGGATAATATCTATTAGAGTTTATCTAATAGATATAATTTATTGCGATGGACAAACGTTTTGATTTAATCAAAGATGATTAGAATAAGCTAAGCTTGTTTTCATTGACGAGGCACCTTATTTTCTTCGCGACTAATCTCTGTCTGACATATAGACTAATCAAACATATTTAAAAGGCATATAAGACGGACTGCCGGCTAGGTTTTTTTTTAAAACTTATATATAGAAAGCATATTCAATGTGCACCGTTTAAAAAGAATTGCCTTAAAAAAGAATAATATTCACCACAACAATCTTGGACATTCTTATATATGTTAAAGCTAAGTCGGCGAAACAAGAGATCCTCAATACCTGTTGCTTTCTATCCATTAAGAAAAATGAATAAGAACAGAGGAATACTCAATTCTATTTTGTAGGAATACATATTCATCATACATTGATCTGAGGAGCAATGGATATCCAGGCTTCAATTCATAGTCAAACAGAGTTTTCACTTGAGTTTTCAAAGGAAGCACTACAAGTAAGTGCAGACGAGAACTCTGTTTTCTCTCCGTTGAGCATATCTGTGGCATTGAGTTTGGCTGCAGGTGGAGTAAAGGGCACTACACTGGACCAGTTTTGAACTTATCTCAAGTTCAAAGATGCCCATT